>CM050911.1:26619451-26852319 GCA_027742785.1 Vigna reflexopilosa
ATTTGCAAAGTTTACGTCGCAGACTTAGTATGTGACGCCTAAAGTTTTTCCCATTCCTCTGCTTTTACTTTTTTTTCTTCTGAACACGAGAGCATTAAATAGAACGTCGTTGTATTGTCTGGGAATTTGACGTTTTCTCTTAATTAGCCGCCAATATTAGAAAGTACTGTACTTTTCGATCTCTTTTCTTTTCACTCATGCCATAAAACGTCGGAGGCTGCTGGGTAGGGACGTGAAGGGAATTGAAGTATGTTGGGAGAATTAATGGTGTGCTTAATAGAACATCGTATTCAGTAGGGCTTTGACGTTTTTTTCTTCCGCCAATATCAAAATGTGGTGCTCTTTTTTCGTTTAAAATCAGACATGAAATCTTTTCTTTTAACGTCTTCCTTAATCGATTCAAGTTAGTAGTGTACTGAAATTTGCACTTTTACACCAGTGATCAGTTTTTGATCAATATGATAATCGTCTCCAGTATAAAAACGTTCTTGGGGTGTCTTCATCACTTATCGATCCAGATGGGTTTGCGTTTCTTGTAAGCCGGGCAACCTTCTCTTTTCTTCTTGTAACATCTTTCACAATGTAGAGTCTTTAACTCCTCAACTTAAAAACTATACGTCGAATTCTACTGGGCTTCGACGTATTAATTGAGATTTTGATAAAACACGTGTGATTAGACGTTTTCTTCTTCAGCCTCCCGCCCTTTGTTTCCTTCTTTCCTTTAAACCTCCAATAACCTCCCATTACCATTATATTTTAAGATATGATTTACATACTTTTAAAAAAAATATATTAGTGTAAATTTATCGTAAAATATAATAATGATTTGTGGGTCAAATTTAAAGAGAATGAAACTTAATTTCTTTAAAAAATTATTATAATTTCAAAAAGAAAATAATAATAATAATAATTAATGAGAATTAAGTTTATACATCAGAATAATTAAAATCATAATAAATATTATTATATTAAGAAAAGTCATGTCAAATTAATGTTCTTTTAACATAGTGTACACCGTAAATGAAATTTTTTTATTAGATTCAACGACATTCCCATAACTTATATTTCTTTCCTTTGCACTTTTAACCAGTGATCAATTTTTTATCAATATCAGAACTGCATAATCTTCTCTTCTCAACTAGATTGAGAGGTAGTCCACATACAATGCAATCTACATTCACAATTCACATATCATTTACTAAAATAAATCTTCATTGCACTTCTAAATAAAACCGAAGGAAATAGAGAAACCAGCGATTGTTTAATACCCATGATTACAAAAATAAAAAAAAAACACTTAGAAAAGTAGTCCCTATTATTATCAAGAAGATTTCATTCAGTCTTCATCGCCATAATCTTCAGTATGATCTTCACCACGAGTAGGTGGACTTTTCGATAGTTTGCTCATAAGTGAAGAACCATCCATTCTCAGTCCTTTTTAGCCCAATAGATGACAGACTTCGTATACCAATTTCTTCTGACCTTTTGCACACAATTCTTTCTTCTTCAGATACATCCACTCCTTGGAGTTCCAGCACCTTACTGATAAATACACCATATGGCAATTTGTGTGCATAATGATCTCCTGCAGCGATCATGTGGTCTTTTAGAACCGTAACCCAATTGGTTGGGATTCTAGTCTTGATAGCATTCAATAGAAATATATCTTCTATTGACATTCTGTCCTCGTTCAATCTTCCAGGCAACAGTAGCCAAGTCAGGACATAAGAAACAATTCTCTCCTCCTTGTTCAAGCCATCATGTAGGTACTACTTATCCACCCTGTACCTTCCTGGATATCTTAAGCAGTTTACATATATAGCTCTCTTTGTTAGCCACATGTTTGACTCAGAATCACGGATATGAGAATCCAAACCTTCAGCTTTCAGACTAGCAATATTTGACCAAACATCATCGTCAATAGTAATGTTAACACCTTTGACCCTTGAGTGAATGACCGCATCTGAGGTTTGTGTAGAAAACCTCTACCAAATCAGGATAGCAATTTCCTTTCATCTGGACAAAATTAGTAAGCCCTTGATATGCAATCCATTCTTGAAAAAGGAAACCTTCTTTCTTGAAGAATTGGAGGTCCAGATACTTGTGAGGAACTACAGTTTTTAAATGTCTCCAGTATAAAAACTTTACTCGGGTCTCTTGATCAGTTATCCATCCAGATGGGTTTGCGCTTCTTGTAATCCGGGCAACCTTCTCTTTTCTTCTTGATGATGATGAAGAAGCCATTTCTCAATAAAATTCTCGGAACGTCTTTCACAATGTAGTAGTTTTTAACTTCTCAACTTCTCTGGTTTTAGAATACAAACGATACGTCGACTTCGCAACTTCTCTTAAAATATAATGTTATACGTCGAATATTTTGGATATTCGACGTTTTCTGCTTCCGCTCTCGCCCTTGGTTTCATTTTTTCATTTAAACCGCCCATAACCTCCCGCTACCGTTATATTTTAAGATAAGATTTACATATATTTTTTTTTTTTTTTATGAAGTCAAAGATTTTGGATATTTGACGTTTTCTTGTTTTGTCTCCCGACCATTTGTTATCCTCTTTTTCATTTAAACCGCCCATAACCTCCCGTTACCATTATATTTTAAGATAAGATATACATACTTCTTTTATGTTTTTATTTTATGATTTTGTGTAAATATATCTTGTAATATTTAAATATTATATAATTTAAGAAATATTTGTCGGTGAAATTTAAGAAAGATTTTGTGCAAATTTATCTTGTAATATTTAAATATTATTTTAATTTCATGTTAAAAATAATAATAATAATGTATGAGAAATATTTTTTTTATTAGATTCAACAACATTCCCAAACCTAATATTTCTTTCCTCTACTTTTAAAAGTTTTATGATTAATATAGGTATGATAAAGCATAAATCATGTATTCAATGTCTCTTTCTAGGTGTGTATTGATTTTAGGATAAAGATGGGTATGATTATACTAAAAGACTTTAATTGATTTGTAAAAAATAATACTTTAAATTTCAGAAACGATTAAGTTCAGTGATAAACTAAAGGTTAACATAGATTACTGTTTACAAAAATTGAGATATATAGGATAGTTAGTACAAAAGATTGACAAAGTTAAAAACTGAGATGCATAAAACCAAGCTAAAGATCAAGAAGAGACAGTGTGTATTGAGAATAGTCAGGTTTTATCGAAGTACAACCGTCGTCGTGAGTTAAAGGTCAAGACAGACCGATATCGGCCAAAAATTAAGTTTAACTAATGGGTTGGGTCGAAGGTTAAGGCAGGTTAAGTTTGACTAGTGGTCCAGACTGGTTGACCCTACATCAATGTTGGGATGGGTGATTCAGACTAAAGGTCGAGATAGACTAACGTAAGTATAAGTTGAAGGTCAACTTAATGTCATTGGACTTTCTTCTCAACTTCTTAGGTGCCTTAAACATTTATACCTGTATGTAGGGAACCAAGTACATATGAAGCCACTTTGAAGTCATAATATCCATTTGCATTTTGGTTATTGGTTTAGACAGCCAGGTCAGGTCATAGTCGAGACGGCCAAGCCAGGTCATGATTGAAATTAGGCAGAATTCGACCACAACGAACATTTTTTTAAGGATCATGATATGTTAACAACTTCTTGACAAAATACAATGCATCACTATTTTATTGGTCTGTATATTTTAAACGGACCAATCACCAACAAAGCGGTTAAAAAATTGTTAACCATAATAGCCAAAAGTTTAAAATACAATATTAGATTTTTTATTATATTTTTTTAATTTTTGTGTATATGAACTAAAGGTCACCTCATGTATAATAGAATAAAAACACTAGAATTTATATTAAAAACAAAATTAAATAAATACATAAGACCACAAAAACCAAACCATTGTTTATATTATTTTAGATGAATAAACAATTTTTGTGTTATATCTTTTTGTGTTAAACATCATTTTAGACGATTAGACGAATAATCAATTTTTTTATATTATTTAATATATTTTCATTTAAATATTAATCTAAAATATCATTAAAAAAAATTAATTATGTTAGTTTAAAAATATATGTATTTATTATTTTTTAAGTTTAAAAACAAATTTTATCATTTAGAATCGATTATACTAATTTGGCAAAATTTAAAGTGAAATTATATAAATAGATCGGGGCACATCAAACTGTTTAACTTCGATCTCTCCAAATGTCTCCTTCTTCGCGAGTGATTGAAAGTAGACATTATTGGGTTGCGGGAAATGAATTTGTTCTTATCTGAATTAAATTACAATTATTACTTTTCCTCTGAATGATGTTTGAACGTCGATTTCGGATGGGATTCCACGTTCATACATGAAGGCGGTTGCTAAGCATAATTACACGATGTACGTCAATCAAACGATATCTATTACTTTTTCTCTGAATGATGTTTGAATGTCCAATTCAGCATGGCGTCGATGTTAATACAAAGTAACTATAATCACACGATGTACGTCTTCGGTTCATCTATAAATATAGCTTGCATTTCATGTATTCCCTTGCCTCCTCTTTCCGTATTGAACATATTAGGATTCATATTTCTTATTTCGTTTGCTTTTTCTTTTCCTTAGATTTCTAAGCATCTCTGTTCTTCATATTGCATTTTGATAACTCTAACTTGAAAGTGGTTCATTCATCGTCATCTCATATGAAAGAGCCCTTTCAAGTTAAAGTTGACAAAATGTTTTTATAGTACATAAATGGTTAAGATATCTTACTGAAAGGAAAATGCTTAGGAAAAAGAAATATGGTTCACAATATGTTTAGTGCTGAAAGAATTTTAAGTTTTAAAATAATTATCTAATAAAGTTGTTCAATTTCATTATTTAACAATGTATGATTCTCTTTTTAAATTGTCAATAACTTGCACTCCTCCGATAGATTTTCAGAGTTATCTGATTTCTAAGGAAGGAGACAACTTAAGGAAAATTTAAATTTGGAATCCATTTACACCGTTGACGTCGAACGTTTAGTTCACTCGATGCAAAAATAATTTTATTAAATTATTAAAAGTTATGTGAAATTAATGTTCTTTAACATAGTCTACACCCTAAATAAACTTCCTAACAAAATGCTTTTTATAGTCTAACCCGTAAATAAGTTATTGTACTGAAAAGGAAGTGCTGAGGAAAAAGAAATATGATTCACAATATGATTAATGCTTAAAAAATTTTGAGAGAAAAAATAAAACGTCAAAGCCCCAGAGCCTTCGACGTTCTATGGCGCGCTTTTCAATTGCAAAGGTTTCTTAAACGTACTATTAGAAGCCAAAGTATCAAAAAGTACCGTACATTAAGTTATTTTTTGTTTTTTCCCTCTCATAGAACGTCTAATGCTCGCAATAAAATAACGTCATATTTGATAGGATGAAAAAATAATATAACGTCATATTTGATAGATATTTTATTTCTTTAAAATATTATTTTAATTTGATATTAAAAATAATAATAATAATAATTTATGAGAATTGAGTTTTAGTTATAGATCACAATAATTAAAATCATAATAAATGAATGTTGGGATGAGTGTTTCAGACTAAAGGTCGAGACAAACTAACATAAGCATAAGTTGAAGGTCGACCGAATCTCATTGAACTTTCTTTTTGGGTTTCTTAGGTGCCTTAAACATTTAAACCTGTATGTAGGGCACCAAATATATATGTAGCCATTTGGAAGTCATAATATGCATTTGCATTCTTATAAAGATTAACATCTATGTTGCGATTCTTCCATTACTTATCAAACTGCTAGATTGTGGCTTCTCCATCTCTGTCTTATACCAACCCCCAGTCCAAGCAAATAGTCAAGACGGCCAGGTCTGATCATGATTGAAAGTAGGCAGAATTCGACAACCAAAATTTTGTTAAGGACCATGATATTTTAACAACTTTTTGACAATATACAATGTATCACTATTTTATTGGTCTGTATATTTTAAACGGACCAATCACCAGCAACTACATAACCATTTATAAAAATTAAAATATAAAAAGTCCACATCGAAGATAAAAATTCAAAAGAACTCTTTCAACAAAAATTTGGTCACATTGAAATAAATTACTTTGAAAAATTTAATAGTTATAATATGTTATTAATATAAATAAAATACTATGATTAACATTATTAGAATAAAAAAAATTTGAACTCTCTCATGCATTATTTCTATGATTTTTAATATTTTAACAAATGTGTGCTCAATAACCAGCCACATTGTCACCATAAATAATCATTAAAAGCTCATTTGCATTTCTTAATTTATAACGCTTTAAATCGATTCTTTATTATTTAGAATCGATTATATTAACTTAGAAAAATTTAAAGTGGAATTATATAATACAGAGGGGCACATCAAACTTTTAACTTCAATCCCTCCAAATCTCACCTCGATAATTGAAAAGTACACAATTTCTTGGGGTCAGGTAGTCAATTTGTTATTGTATGAATCAAACAAAATAAAATATATTAATTTTTCTATGATTGATGTATGAACGTCAAACTCGGTACGACTTCGACGTCCATACGAGGTGGCGTTAGTCAGTTACGCAATTGATGTCTTCTTCAACCAGAAGCCAAAGGTCGTCTATTTATTATTTTTCTTTTAATTTTACTTTTTAATCATCCAATATAACGTCCCACGCCTTTGGAATTTGACATTATAGGTCATTTTGTTCTTATATGAAACAAACGAGATTTATTATTAACTTTTTCACTGAATGATGTTTGAACGTCGAATCCGACATTCTGTACGTTCATCTATAAATATGGCTTGAATATCACGTAATGACTTGCTTCCTGTTTTCGTATTTGAACATATTAGGATTCATGTGTTTTATCTTAAACCCCTTTCCCTTTCCTTGGATTTTGAAACATGTCTGTTCTTTAAATTGCAATTTGCCTGGTTCAATGTCAAAGTTCCTCATTCATGTCTCAGTTCATATGAAGGTCCTTTGACATTCAAGTCCACAAAATGCTTTTTATAATACAAAAATGATTAAGTTATCTTAATGAAAGGGAAGTGCTTAGATAAAAGAAATATGGCTCACAATATGTTTAATGTTGAAACAATTGTGAGAACCAAAATAATGATGTAAAAAAACTTCATCCTTTAACAATGTATGGTTCGTTTTTTAAATGGCTTGGAGTTGTTTTCTACCATTACAATTCAGAGCTATCTGATTTCCTATGGTGGAAAACAACTTCAAAATATTTTAAATTTATACAGTGACGTCGAATATTGAGTACATTCGATGCAAAGGCCTGAAGGTCATATCATTATCCAAAGAGATTTTTTACTTTTTCTCTGAATGATGTTTGAATGTCGAATTTGGAAAATATTTCACATTCACACTAGATGTGGACTGTGCAAATTAATTGTGTGCCTTTAACAAAGAACCAATATTACGTCGAATTGTAATGGACTTTGACGTTTCAACTTCTTCAAGATACCATTGGTCACTCCAATTTTGTATATTTCACTTTTTTTCTCTTAAAGATACCTCCAATTTTTTATATTTCACTTTTTTTCTTTTAAACTCTCACTCTAACGTCAAGGCTCATAGATCTTCGACGTATTTGTCGTCTGCAAGGAGGTCATATTCGTATCCAAAGAGATCTTTTAATTTGTCTCGAATGATGTTTGAACGTCGAACTTTGGTAATATTCAACGTTCTTTCTAGACGGTGGACTGTGAAAATTAATAGTATAATTCCTCGATGTACTGCTTTTTTCATGAAGAAATGATATTCCACTACGATTATGTGGAAGTGTGATGACATCGTTTCATCTATAAATATACATGTGCTTTTCTTATTATTCCATTCGTCCTGTTTCCGTGTTGAACATATTAGGATTCATGTTTTTTTATCTCTTAACTCCTTCCCTCTCCTTAGATTTCGAAACATGTATGTTCTTTAAATTTCAATTTGCTCTGCTTGAATGTCAAAGTGCCTCATTCATGTCTCAATTCATATGAAGGTGGCCTTTGACATTCATCAGAACAAAATGCTTTTTATAGTACAAAAATGATTAAGTTATCTTACTGAAAGGGAAGTGCCGAGGAAAAAGAAATATGATTCACAATATGTTTAATGCTGAAACAATTTCAAGAACTAAAATAATGATAAAAAAAAAACTTCATCCTTTAACAATGTATGGTTCATTTTTTAAATGGCTTGGAGTTGTTTTCTACCATTAAAATTCAGAGCTATCTGATTTCCTATGGTGGAAACAACTAAAATATTTTAAATTTATGCATTCGAATATTTTAGAAAAAACATCATCCTTTAACAATGTATGGTTCATTTTTTAAATGGCTTGGAGTTGTTTTCTACCATTAGAATTCAGAGCTAAATGATTTCCTATGGTGGAGATTGACGTCGAATATTGAGTACATTCGATGCAAAGGCGTGGAGATTGACGTCATTTTTTTGAGATAATCGACGTCCTGTACTTTAGAATAAATTACAACATCTAAAATGAAGACCGAAGATGATGAAATACATTATAACGAAAATCAGGAAGTAAAAAAAAAAAATTAAAATAAGAAAAGTAATGTAGAATGTTTTTGAAATTCATAAATGTTAACATTTTCTTCTGGTTTTTCGCCATGCCTTCATGGATAACAAAGAAATGACTTCGTTTAGAGGAGGAATTGATGGAAAACCAAAGGAAGAAGTTAACATGAATTTGGGTGTGAAAGTTTTGTAGGATAGGTTTTCAAAGAGTCTACTTAAAATTCATAAGTGTTAACATTTTCCTATGTTTTAGCCCTTTGCCTTCATGGATAACAAAGAAATGTCTTCGTTTAGTGAAGGAAAAGAACTAAAACAAATGAAAAAAGTTAATATGAATTTGGTTAGGGAAGGTTATCAAATGGTTCAACTTGTAATGAAATCGAAATCTGTTAAGCTATTTATAATCCAATATTAAACGTCTAATGCAAGCGACGATTTGACGATATATTTGCAATAGTACGTCACAACCTTTGGTAGCGTTGACGTGACAAGCATATGAGTGGTTGGCACCACTAATTGTGTTGTTTTAACATAACACCAATATTACGTCGCATTCTATGTGTCTCTAACGTTTTCTTCTTCATCAAGAAGCCAAAGGTCGCTCCAAATTTTTATATATTTTTTTTCTTTTGAACCCGAACTTTAACGTCAAGACTCCTAGTTCATCGACGTATTTTTTATCAGCAAGCAGGTCATATCAGTAGCAAGAAGGTCATATCAGTATCCAAAGAGATCTTTTAGTTTTTCTCTGAATGATGTTTGAACGTCGAATGTGGAAAATATTTGATGTTCATACTAGATGTGGACTGTGAAAATTAATTGTGTTCCTTTACCAAAGCACCAATATTACGTCGAATTATAATGGACTTTGACGTTTCAACTTCATCAAGATACCAATGGTCGCTCCAATTTTTTATATTTCACTTTTTTCTTTTAAACTCTAACTTTAACTTCAAGGCTCATATATCTTCGACGTATTTTTCATCTGCAAGGAGGTCATATCAGTATGCAAAGAGATTTTTTACTTTTACTTTTTCTCTGAATGATGTTTGAACGTCGAACTTTGGTAATATTCAACATTCATACTAGATGGTGGACTGTGAAAATTAATAGTATAATTACTTGATGTACTGCTTTTTCCATGATGAAATGATATTCCATGACGATTCTATGGAAGTGTGATGACATTGTTTCATCTATAAATATACATGTGCTTTTCTTATTATTCCAATCTTCCTGTTTCATCAACATACATATTACAATTACATTAAAAACACATATAACAAAGACCATCCCCAGTAACACCTTCAACATAAGAACCCTTTTCTCTAAACAAGCTATTTTCATCTTTTCATCATCAGCTTCTTCCATCTTCATCACACTTTGTTCCATCATCATCAGACTTCCACATGCTTGTTCATTTCTTCCACTTCTACTCCTTTCTTCTCCATACAACACATTTCCTTCTTCTATTGCTTCTTCACTGCACCAGCGAAAGAAGTTGCAGCCAACGAAATCCACCCTGTTGAACGACAATAGGCACACTCCCTCATCAAAACCAACAAAAATAAACAAACATTTATGCTTATATTAAACTGACCTTGAAGTTAGGGCAACCCCAGAATTTGTTGCCCTTGTTTTTAGGGGTTCTCGCACTGCGTAAAAGTGCAATGTGACCACAAAAGCAACTGAGTTTTACACCCAACCTCCTAACACTGGCACTACTATGTTGGAAGTCTGAACCCATACACTTGCAAGACGAAGATGAACGAGACATTTCCTCAGCTGCATAGTGCACAAACATAAAACACTGGCTACCAACGGCAACAATATTATTAGTCCAAGTGGATCACATTGCATTTATAATGCACAATGGCAATCGAGGGTTTAAACCAAACCAAAACATAATAACACAAAATATAGGGAAAATATGAAAATATAACCACAAAAAGTATATACTAATTTTCAAACATTGTACAAGCATAGAAAAATATACTAAAATATATTTAAATATTACATTAATTTCATAAAAATAAACTAATCTTCCTAATCTGAGTCAGATGTCTTCATAGACTCATCTTCTGTTGTGTCATCTTCATCATCAGATTCACTTGTTGAGGTTTCAACTAAATTGTCTTCATCTAATTTGTTGTGAATCATGATCAAAGATTTTTGAATTACGGAAATTGTTGTTGAAAGCCTTCGAAATTGATCCACAACAAATCTTTCAAACTCAGTATGTGGAGCGAAGGTAGAAGCAGTTTTGTCAACATCCTTGAACACCCAGCCATCTTTTGTTTTCTTTAGGTCATTAAAGGTCAATGCCGCTTTTCCTATTTCATTTGATTTGGTGAATCCAATTTTTTTTCCACCAGTAAGATCAACTTGATCATGCTTCAATCTGCTGATAAAAACACCATACAGCAGATTATGTCCATGCCTACTAGCAATTTCAATCATGTGCTCACTCATAACAGCAACCCAATTGGTTGGTATTTGTGTTTTTATGGCATGAACCAAAAAAAAATCTTCAGCAGTTAGACGATCACGTATATATCTTCCAGGTAGTATTACCCAAGTAAGTACAAAAGCACACAATTTTTCTTCCATTTTCAAACCATCAAGTAGATACGGCTTGTATACCTTTAGTCCTTTTGGATTTCTCAGAAATTCCTTATAAATCTTCTTCTTATTGGTCCATTGGTTGAGTTCAGAATTTCTTTCATGAGACCTGAAGCCTTGTGCTTTGAGACCAGTAAAAGATAGCCATATTTTATCATCAATTTTAATATCGACACCTTTGACCCGAGACCATATAACACCATCGACAAACTTCAGATTATGGTAGAACACTTCTACTAGGTCAAGATAGCATTCACCGGTCATTTCTACAAATTTTGCAAGACCAACATCTACAAGCCAATCTTGAAAAAGAAACCCTTGCTTTCTGAATAATTCCAGATCCAAGTACTTGTGATGAACAACCTGGAAGAGTTTTCTATAACATCCAAATTTGTATCGTGTTTCGTCATCACTTATCCACCCATTTGGACTAGCATTTCTTACAACCTATGCAGCCTTCTTTCCACGCCGTGAAGATGAAGAAGCCATTTGAGAATAGGATTTAGAGGTATAGGGAAAGGTTACAATTTCAATATAAGTTTAGAAATATATTTAGTTTCAATATAACTTGAGCATAACACGTCCTATACCATTAGGACTCCACGTTCTATAGTTGAAATACTTGGAAGTTTAAATGAAAACGTCAAAGCCCCATAAAACTTGACGTTCACTTACGGTAAATATTTAAACCAGCGCGCCATTCTTTTATTCTTTTTTTTCTTTTAAAACACAAATATTACGGAAAATCTGAAAATAAAATATCAATTGTCTTCAAAATAATAAAAATAAAATCAAACTAAATATTACTAGACCCAAAACTAATAAAATAAGATTTAAACAAAATTATTAATAAAACCCTAAAATTTAGGTTTATCTCAACATTATTGTGAGCCAGAAGCCAAAGAGTTACTCCTCTTTTAATTCCTTTTTCTTTTTTCTTTTAAACCACCAAGATTATGTCGAATTCTTCAGGGATTGACGTATTATTTGTCTGCTAGAAGCCAAAGAGTTTCTCCTTTTTAATTTCTTTTTCTTTTTAATCAAACAATTACTCCATTTTTAATCCAACAGTAAACAAAGAGTTGTAATACTTGGACATTGCAATTTAAATACCACCAATAGTACGTTATAATACTTGGTCTTTTCAGAAGTAAAAGGCTAACTCTAATCTGTTGAACCGCATAGGATTGCTCATTTCATTGTAATGGAAGAATCAGTTCAAAGAGATAACAAAAGACAATGCACAAAAGATGACAAGTCTACAATTTTTCCAATCAAATCACTTCCCACAGACTTATTGGTTAATGTGGTTGCAAAGGTAAGTTCTGAATCTTGGATTGATCATTACAACATGAAAGTATGTTGTAGAGATTTTTTGAATGCCACAAAAGACAATTATATGTGGCAGCAAATTTCTTTAGAAAAGTTTTCGTTCATTCCTTGGTCATGTAAAGAAGCAAGGGCATTTGATATTTTCATGCAAAGTTGTAAAAAGGGTGGAAATATTGAAGCTTTGTATGGAGAGGGATTAAGAGAAATAATTAGATATAAGGGAAATATTGAAAAAGGCATTAATGACTTGAAAATGGCTGCCAAAAAGGGTTATCTTGAAGCAAAATATGTATATGGTTTGATCTGATTATGTTTATACGATAATGATTTAAGAAAAGCAAGGGTTGAGTATATGCAATTTGTGAGAAATGTCAACTGTGTTTTAAGGTGTAGAAATAAGTTAGTAACTTTGTTGGGTAATGTATGGAGAAAACCTCATGGAACACTGTTGCGCAATCCAACTCCTTTATGTTCCCAAAGACAATGCAATGGTTGGAGAATGAAGAAGTTTATTTCTTGGGAAATAGTGGATACTGAAGATGATGATGATAATATTAAAAACTAGTGTGAAAATTGTAGGTGGGATGTTGAGTTAGACTTTTTTTATAAAATTTTATTCTATTCAATTTAGTAATCAAATTCTATTGTAGGTGGGATGTTTGGTAATCATCTCTTGAATATTAATGAAATTCTCCTTTGGCAAACATTAGTGAATGGTGATTGAATTGTTTAAAATGATTAAATCACTTTTATGATTCCAATTGTCCATTTTAATTTTACATCATTACATTGCATGCAGCAGCATATCATATATGTTTTTAAAACACCAATATTACGTCGAATGATAAAGCTAATCGACGTAATATTAAGATATGAACGTCCAAGAAAGGGAAGTCGACGTATTATTTAATATTATGACAAAGGTATCTCCTTTTTTTACTTTTTTCTTTTTTCTTTTTCCTTTTTAACCTGAAATAACACGTCCAGTTTGAAAATATTCGACGTCCTCTATTAATTCCTAGAAGGAGTTTATGAATTTTATGATTTAAAGTTGTAGTGTTTGGAAAGGCCTTGGAATTGTTACAAGTTAACACAACTGTTGTTACAAGAAATTTTATAAATTGATGTCTACTTAAATAATTACTGTTGGGAAATGGATGATATGGGCTTCAATAATTAAAGGTAGTCTACTTAAATGATATATGGGAAAATGCAGTTTGCTGATAGAAACAAAGAGGTTGACGTCAATTTCTTTAGACTTCCAAAGTGTCTTTTTGGTTATATTCTTTTCTCTTTTATTCAAACAAAAAAAATGAATTCCTTGTGCATATGACGTATTATTCGTTATTCTTTTTTTTTTCTTTTTACTTTTTAAATTCCCATAGAACGTCTATTCTAGGGGGCTTCGACGTGAAAGGCATTAGAGTGGTTGTGAGCATTAATTTTGTGCTGTTACCACAGTGGTTGTTGTAAGCATTAATATTGACTCTATAAATATAATGATAAACTCCACGCTCACTTCATTTTCTTCCTCCTCTCCTTTTTTCTACGCAGCATTGCATTTCCATGTGCGTTTTATCTCTTTTGGATCGTTTAAACTTACTTTTACTCCTATTAAATTAGTCTTTGATGGATTATCTTCCATTTGAACCGACTAAAATGAGTTTTCGTTGTGTTTTGTGCAGTTTTGCTTGTGTCTTTTGGTAGCATATTAGTACCTTCTCCCTTAACTAGTTTCTTCATAAGAAAAGCTTGCGTCTTTTGCATCTCTAATGGTATTTCAACCAAAACCGAACATGGGTCCTTGCCTAGTTCTCATGTCACCGTATTCTTTTTCATTGGCGGTTTGCATGACGTCTAGGCAACGAACCAGGTTCGATTTTTGGTTGAAATGCCATTAGAGATGCAAAAGACGCAAGTTTTTCTTATGAGGAAACTAGCAAAGGAAGAAGGTGGTACCAGGCTACCGAAAAACACACGCAAAACTACATTAAAACACAACTCAGTAGACGTCGAATGCATAGAAGAATTTGACGTTATATAGTTGTTTTGAAAGAAAAAGACAAAATAATAAGAAAGGAACTAAATAATAAAATGTCGTAGACAGTATAAAATGACGTTATATGTGTTGATTTAAAAGAAAAATAAAATAATAACTACTCGCTGAAGGAGATAACAGAAAACACAAAGAAAAAAATTAAAAGATGGAGTTCATAGGAGAAATTTTATGCATGGATGTCTACTTAAAATAATTATTGTTGACGTCAAAGCGAGTTTAAATTGACATTTTATTGGTTATTTTAAAAGAAAAATAAAAGAATAACTACTAGCTGTAATATACAACGTACATCTTTTGTTATTGTAACGTCATAATATTTAAAACAGAATTTTGTATTTATTTATTTTGTATTGAACGTCAATTGATTCCTTAACTGAAGTTATGTGATTACCTATATTTCGTACACCAAGGACGATAACGTCAGACCCCAAATTGTTCGACGTTCTACATTGGTATATACGTCGAAACCATAAAGTGGGCGATGTTCTGTCTGGTTTAAAAGAGAAAAGAAATAAAGAATAAAAAACGGATTCACTCTCTGTCATATAAAACGTCGAATATTTAGCGTGGTGGACGTCAAATATGGGTAGAGTGATGCTGCTGGAAGCAAAGCACTAATTCGTTATTTTTTTTATTTTAAATTGAACGTTAGATTTTTTTCAAAATGATGTTAAGTGTTTCTAAGGTCATTGTTTTACGTCGTTCTGGCCCTTGTTTGACGTTAGCACATTTTAGATTACGTCTATAAGATCTTTGTTTGTCGTTAATAAATATTAGTTAGCGAACGGTTTTAGTAGAGGACGTGGAGCGATTGAATTTATTTACAGTAATGCCATCGGTCATTTTTAACGTTGCGAATTATGTGCTTAGACATTGACCGCGTGACGTTATAGCCCGTTTTTGCACCAGTGTGTGTCAAAGTCGACTGTGTGCACTTTGCATTCGACTTTGTTAGTTATTTGATTTGAAATTTTGTTATGCCTGTGAATAGTAACGACTATATTTTTAAAAGTTAGTTAAGCATTGAATGAGGTCAAATGTATTGAATGTGGAATTAATTTGTTTGACTTGACTGCTACTAGTTTGACTTAACTATTATAACGATCAGGGGACAGTCGACTCTATTAGTAGCTTAGTCGACTTCAGGAGCGTCTGATTTATGGAAATCTATAAATAGACGAGACCTGAGTTATTCAGAGAACTTTTGGAAAAACTGACATTTTCATATTCTGTTTCAGATTATTTCTCTGTGATTTAGTGCTCCAAGAACTCATCAAGAAAACCATGGACATCATTCTTTGAAGAGGTTATCAAGGTGAATTCTGCTGTGCTCATTGCTTGATCATTATCTGCACAATTGAGGTGTTCTTTGGTTGATCAAGGCTTGTGTTACCATTCATTGATTGTTGTTGTACCTGTTGTGATTACAGAGGGTAGACTCGTGGAGTTTGGACACTTTGAGGATTGTTCAAAGTGGGTTGAAGATTGCAGAAGAGGGGATATCTTACTGTAGATCTTCTTGTGTGTTTCTACCTATATTTTGGTTAGAGTGGTGTTTTATATTTTTGACGTGAAGGTCTCTATAAAAACCTTGTAGTAAAAACCTTGACCATTGTAGTGCATTTGCTTCCTGGGATTGGAAGGACACTGGATTTAGGCATTGAGGCCGAACCAGTATAAAAACCTGCGTTTGAATTCTCTATCCTTACACTTTTAAATTCAATCAACTTTATTGTTTTTGTAGTCTACTTAGTAATTCCGCTGCACTTAAATTTTTCATTACTTGCGATTCAAGAAATTATGCAAAGGTTTCTACTTCGTGAAAAAGATTTTAAAAAGACTCTGATTTTGAAGCCTCGCCAATTCACCCCCCCCCTCCCTCTTGGTGTTGAAACTGAGCCAACCTGTTTTCCAATAGAGTCATCTCCGAAAGACACAAATTCGACCTCCACCTTGGTGAGTTTCATCTCCACACATGTGATTGGTTGCTTCAGTAGAAATCTCCTCAACCATTGATTTCAGGCATGGTCCAACATCCAAGTTCTCCAACTTCGTTTCTGAGCACTTCATCATTATTGTTGAGTTCTTTGACAACTCGCTATTCAACAGAACCCCCATCTCTTCTTCATTTTCTTCTTTCATAACAAGGTTTCTCTCACTTTTCTTATCAGCTCCACAAAGTTTAGCAATGTGACTGGACTTACCACAATTGTAACACTTCTTGAACTGCACTAGATTGCATAATGATCATGCTTGCCACACTTAAAACACTCAACTCATGACTGATCTCCTCGGCCTTTCCCTTGTCCTCAGTCACGTCAATTCTGTTGACCGGTTTGCTCTTCAGTGTCATTCTTAAAATCACCTCGGCCACGTCCAACTCATCCTCGACCTCCTCGCCCTCTGGCTCAAGGACCTCGGCTTATTCTAAGTTTCATTTTAGTCAAACTATGCATGTAGTGCTTGATCAAGAGGTTCAACCTGATCATCCCAACTCCTTCTCCTTTGTTTGTGGGCTTCTAATGACCCAGTAAGTTCATCCACTGTAAGAACTTACAAGTCCTTTGATTCTTCGATGGCGCACACGATACTTTCGAAATATTTTGTGAAGGATCTCAGGATTTTTCCCACAACCCAGCTAAGTAGAATTTGTTCTCCATTCCTGCCTAGTTGGTTGGCCTCCTTCTCCACCCGAGTTATGTACTTGGTTATATGTTCTTTGGGTCCATCTTCAATTGTTCAAACTCTCCTCTGAGAGCTTGTATTCGGATTTGGCTAACGTTGTTGTCACCTTTATACGCAACCTCCAATATCTCCCAAGCTTCCTATGCATGTGATTTCTTCAACGCTGTCTTCTATGCTATCGTCTGATTTTGGTCTTTATCGGGTTCAACGTACCCGTCTTCCACCATATCCCAAATGTCTTGGGATCTCAGCAACGCTTTCATCTGTAGGCACCAATTATCATAATGGGTTTTTCTCGTCAGTTGTGGCACACTCATACCATTAACAACCTTTGTCATCTCTCTCACAAAAACTCAAACACTCACCTTTTTTTCTCACGATATTTGACTCTCCTCTCTCTCTCTCTATTTCTCTCTCGATACTCAACATAAAACTCTGATACCACTTTATTAGATAAATTCCCACTACACACTACAAATATTTCTCTAATAAACAACGGTACTATTCATTGATTCAAAGATGGCTTTAAATAGCCTGACAGATACTTTGGGTGGTTTACAAATGATAATAACAAAATCTAAATAAAAACAGAAGCAAAGCAAATATAATAACCTGACCTATAACTAACTCACGAAATCTAAACCACCTGTTTTCCAAATAAATAAAAAAATTTAAATAATTGTGATTGACCCGCCTAAAGTGAAACACACAGTAGAAAACAACATAGATGGGTTTTAATTAATCTAAGCAACTAACGTTGTATAAAATATAAATAAAGTTATGTAACTGAATATTGGAATTTTATTCTCTTGTATTTGGTACCTTGTGCATTATTTAATTGGACCATGATATGTTAAAACCTTTTTTTAATAATTTTTTGATGATAAATTAACTGTCGTTATTTTATTGGTCTGTATATTTGAAACAGATCAATAACGAACTATCACATAAAAAATTATAAAAAAGTTGTCAAAAAGACATTTTTCTATTTAAGTACCAACTGATGGTAGTTTCTCTACAGCCGATAATGTCTGATGAGACTATGCAAGATATATTTCCTACAAACTTTAGGCAAGAGTGCACATGTCATTTAAGTGAATGAATGCATTGGACCTTAAATGTTGAATCCCCTAAATCATATTTTTCTAGAGAAGAGGAAGAGCTAGTCGGGTACAATCAGGAGAGTGTTATCATCTCTATCCTAGATGTGTGTATGATGCATATCTGAGTTTAAGACTTGAAAGAATGTTTGAGTTTAATTGAATTTTTTAAAGGAATTAGAAGAAAAAAAAATTTAACCTCAATAAAACGTGTTCATAGACTCGTTTACTTTTAAGGTCGATCTTTTCGTAGACGTTTGCCCCGATTCAATCGGGGGACCAAATTGATTATAAAAACATGAATTTAATTTGTCGATTTATTAGTGAACAAGAAAAAATATTATCTAGACGTGTAAATAGATTGACCTTAAAACAACAACGATTAATTACAATTGCTATAAAACAAGCTAGTAACAATTTGAAAAAAGCGAGTCGACTGCTAAAATTAATACTTTAAGAAAATAAATAGAAATTAAAAATTCGAAATCCAATTTGAATTTATATTTGAATTAAACATGGATTGATGTTTTGTTCAAAATTAGGATAATTCCATTTGATTTTGATAAACCTATATTTTTCAATATGAAAGATTTTAGGTAAAATAATAAAATAGCCTTAACATGTTGACACATCATAATTTCATCAATTAGTGATATTAAAGTAAAACTGACTAAAAAATAAAATAGAAAAAATAGAATATATCAAATTATGGAAGTCATACCTAAGTCATTGATAGGACAAACAAATGTATATTCCTGCTCCCAAAACCAATTTTTTAAGAAATTTTGTCTAATAATCAGACATTTTATTATACCAAATAAAATCATTTTCAAAATTATTTCTAATTAATAATTTTATTCATAACACACTAGTGCAAAAACGCTATTTAACGTCACCCCTTAGACGTCGGTTAAGGGTAAGCACGACGTATATTGATGACCGGTGGCATTTTCGTAAATAAGTTGGTCATATAGACGTCAGTTACAAGGTGCCCCGACGTCTATAATATTTTAGACGTCAGGGCCCCTCCTAACTAACGTCTATATGTCTGATAGGTGGGTGAAAAGTCATTTCTTTCAGTCATATAGACGTCAGTTAGGAGGGGCCCCGACGTCTATATGGCGGAAATTAATGGTTATTCACCTACCTTCCAGACATATAAACGTCAGTTGGGAGAGCCCCGAAGTCTAAAATATTATAGACGTCTATTATTGGAGGAACCGACGTCTAAACCCTAAATCCAAAAATTTAAAAAGTCACTTTAGACGTCTGTTGTAGGGGGAACCGACGTCTGTAGACGTCTATTATGGGGGGAACCGACTTCTAAATGTTTGCATTAAAGCACTGCGAACGCGAGGCAGCAGTTACGCGTATTCATTGTTCATCATCGTCCTCGCATTTTCTCTCCATGGGCTACATTTTCCAGGTTCGTTTTCTCACTTTTGCACAGTTTAAAATTAATTTTACTCCGATTACATTACTCTTTGATGAATTATCTTTCATTTCAACCGATTAAAATGCGTTTTCGTTGAGTTTTGTCCAGTTTTGCTCGTGTCCTTTGGCAGCGTTCTTGGACGCCGATTTCTTGCATTTTGCACTCCTCTAATTCCCTCCACTACATTATTAAAACGATCCAATACAAAAAAAAAATGTACAATTCATTCTCTTCAACTAAAATGTAAAGTTGTAAACTCGAATCACCATAAGCTAGGAGCAACTCGAGAGGCCTCAATCGTAGAGAGATCCTATCAAATATGACGACATTTTAGACGTCTGACCTATAGAGTCTGATGTCTATATAGACATCTGACCTATATAGTCCAACGTCTACATAGACGTCGGTCATATCCTGACCGATGTGTAATTAACGTCACCCAAATAGACGTCGGTTCCATATGTGACGTTAAAAGCCCAAAATAACCGACGTTAAACAGCGTTTTTCCACTAGTGACATTTATTTCTTTCTGCACCTTAAGTTAATAATTCCATCAATACTAAAATAACCATTTCATTTAGCCTTAATGAACCACGATATAATAGGACTGTTATTGAAGCCAACAATCACGACGATAGTGAATCACACTCCAACAATAAAAAAGTTTAACCTCAATTTTAATAGCAATAATAACATCCATCAATTTATTTTGCAAAGCCACAACCATGACAATGACAAAGGAAAAACACCAATATATTCCCCTACAGAGCAACAGAAAGTATTACTACTAGCAGCCAGATAACCCACACATAGACCTCTCCAAAACACAACTATAATTTTTTAAGCTTTCTTGGTGTCACCTCAAAAATTAAAGCATTTTAATAACAACACTGATAGAGGAAGAGATGAGAATTAAAAGAGAATTCTCAAATTTCTTTGTTTGTAAAAGCCAAGTAGAATAGGATATTTATAAATGCTAACGAAGAGATCTAGATTATTTTCTACGATTTTTTCTAATCAAAGCTCCGCTAAATTTTTTACATCTTTCTTAATTATAAACTTTTTAGATATTCTAGACATTATATGAGGAGACTCAAAAGACATGTAGGTATTTCTATATTTTAATTAGACTAAAGGGGTCAATATATTTATTCTTTTCATCCATATATAGTTTCCACTTAATAAAAGGAAGTTGGAAAGGGATTGACATGATGTTTTAATAATGGTTTGCTTTTCAGAATTAAATGTAACAGTAACCTTCTATAAACTTTGGGACTTCTTTGTAGAAAATGATTTATAGACAATAAGAGGCATACTTCTACTTTTGAACAGGTCCACTTGAGAATAGATGTATCATTTCTTCTCTTTTCTACACTTCCCACACAAACTACTTGATAAAGAGTATCAACTTTCATATATCAGAAATTTAGTATGATCCTGCATTAACATTACAATCTGACTCATGACAACATAAAATTTAACTCTTAATAAAGTTGCCTCATATCAGGGGAAGCTTTCCCTTCGTATCCATATCACTTAGTTCATCTGTTACATAAGCAAAGGTTGGTTAGAAAAAGGAAACATGCCACCTAAAATTTTCTTTAATAGGTTTGATTAACTCCACTCAATGAACGGTTTGAGAGATTTAGGACAAAAAAATGTTAAAAGTAGTGTAAAGTTGTTATCAATGAATCAAAGAGAAATAAGATAATCAAAGAATAAAGTGTATGTGATAACGGTTGAAATTTTATACTTAAATTTGACACTAAACACACCTTTTATGACTTAGAAACTAGCTTGAAATCCTGTTTTTTGCTTAAGTTAGAGAATAAGAGAGTTGAAGGTAGTATTATTGGTATTATGCTTGGTTTTTCTTGTTTTGGCAGGAATTAATATAAATTGGATGAAAGAAGTTGAAGTAGTAAGGAGTTGTACTCAAGAGAAGAAGGAAAAGTGCTTAAAAGAGGAATCGCAGATGGCGCTGAGGGCCAATTCCACTGTTGAGGGCCAACTTTCTTGAGGAGTTCTCTGGATGACGCTTAAGCGTCAACGCTGAGGAGAAAATCAAGTGTCGCAGCCACCACTAAGTGACACTTTTACCGCTGAGCGCCAGTTTCTTCAGTGAGTTCACTGTCACACGCCTGGGCGTCAACGCTGAGCGTTACTCTGAAGAAGTCGCACCCACCGCTGAGCGGTATTCCAGTGCTGAGCGTCATTTTCATGGGCCTGAGCCAAATTTTCTATTATTTTTAGAATGTATATAAGGTTTTAGTCGACCTAGAGGGTCTATCTTTGGACAGAAAGAGGCGCAAAAACACTCTCTTCACCCCTTGGAGGCGGATTTTCGATGTGGAAGCTCCAATCTACAATTTTTAGGGTTCTACCTTTCATTCTTTTCATTATTTTCATCTAGTTTCACCATGTCAATGGTGAACTAAACCTCCATTGTTGTTGGGGAAACGATGTAATCCTTTGAAACTCTCATGTATTGAATTGATTATTTATCTATATGATTTACTTCATTAATTTTTAGGGCTTTTCTTCTATACTCTATGCATGCTTTGTTTAACTCATTCAATTTCATGATCATTGATTTTGTCAATATGGACACATACGGGGAAATTCTCTCGGGAGAAATATTACCTAGACATAGGGATAGGAGGACCGATTTCCTTTAAGCTTCTGTGTGAATGTAATGCATGATTAATTGCTAGAGAGACAAGACATTGTAAACTAGTAATTAGGAGTAGGATTTCTTCACTGAGACATCGAGTTTAAAGTAAATTAGAAAGTGGCATTAACATTAATGAAGGAGTTGAATTCGTAAATACACGAGAGTGGATAAGATAAAGTCAGAACTCCAACAACATAATTCATCCATATATCATTCACCTACGTATTCTTTTGGTCAGTTGATCAACAATTGCATTCATGTTTATTTTCTGTTTTTCATTATAAACACTTATTTTCGTTTCTCAAGTCTTAAATAATCAACAAATCACACAACTATCTAGACCAATGAGTCTGTAGGAAAAATGATATTTGGTCTTAACATTTATATTACTTGATACGATTTGGTATACTTGCCAGAGTCTTAACAATACGCTATATTGTTTTGCAGCAAGCATTGGCTCTATCCATAGCACAAAGCTATAAGGTATGGAAGTGAAAGAAAATGAGATTTTTGTGTTTGATGGTGCCTAGGGTGATATATCTCGTGTTCAGGTAAGGGACCTCGTTTTATAGATTGATGAGGGTCTGGCTTACAACAAACAAAAGAAAAACCCTTGTCCACATTTCACCCATGAAAATATAATAATTATTGCTTCTTCTATACTTACACTTAGATGCTTCTGGACTCTAGTTTGTCAATAGTTATGCAGGATCCAACTTTTCAGGTAATTACTTTTCCATCCATGTTGAACTTCGATAAAAAATAATAATAATAATAATAATATGTTTTTAGAAATAAGAAGTTAATGAAGTGATGAATGGTGATGACAGGGATACGAATAGTCGAGTGTGATTGTTGGTAGGGCTGGAAGGTTGAATGCAGGTAGTGGAAAGTACAAAAAGATTGTGTACATGAAGTGTGAATGCGAGAACAATTTCTTCCCAAAAAGAACTTACATTAACTCGAGCTATTGACATGGCTATATTTGACCTTGATCTGGTAGAAGAATCTGATTCGCACTTTAAGAAACTAAGTCTAGGTAATAAAATCATAGAAAGACATGTTGAATTGCAGACAATAAATTGCCAACTTTTAAAGTTGAGTTCCAAACAAACCATGTAATTTTCAATTTTTATATAACAGACGTATCATTCAAATATTGTCAAGAAATTGCACTGTCACTTTGTTGTATTTATTATTTTCTTTTTGTATCATACATTTTTATTATGTTCAAAAATACTTGTTTTCTACATGTTATTACTAGTAGATTCAACTTTCTGATTTGAATTACAAGTTACATACAGATTATCCATAGGTAATTACACACAGATTTTTCCATATGTAATTATCAACGGATAAATCTATATGTTATGAATAAATTCGTATATAATTATTTATGGATAAATTTGTATGTAATTACCTACGGATAAATCCGTGAATAATGTTATCTACGATCATTTTACCTACAAATTTTTGTTCGTAGATAATCTGTAGATAACACTATCTTGCGTGTAGATTTTTTCCTTTACTTACAGATTTTGGAAGTAAGTAATAAAAAAAATTTCTTATAGTGGTATCATAGCATATTTGGCATTCAATTAATATATTTCACATAGCATGTATGTACTAGAGCAATACTTAATTGAGAATACTTTAACAGTATTATGTAAGTTTTATACAATATATCAGGTGATGTATAACTTCTATAATGCATAAGCATTGAAGACATACTTTCTTGTAATATCAAAGGAATTTCATTTTCTTAGCATATCAGTTCAATTTGATATATCAGATCAAGAAATATAAAAGCAACATAGACATAATGTATCAGAGAATGTAAGATAAATTAAGAGCATTAAGAATATTTCACATTTCATTAAGTAAACATGTTCACATGAATGGATGCATGTACTCTATTCTTCTAACTCATAGCTCTTAACTCCTCCTTAATGTAAACTCCCCCTAAGTTTAACAATCTTCAAACCTACTCCTCCTTATTTGATAAACATCAATAAGGGAGGAGACGATAGAACATTATCGCCCTAGAACTAACAAATCATATTAGAACATGGAGAGGGTGATGAGCAGTTGGGAGGATTGAGTTAGGTGTAAACCCTTCTTTCCTTGGTGTCTCTAAGCCAAGACTACTCCTTTAATTTCTCAAAAGAAGGAGTAGTCCTAATTTTAGTTCAATCACTGAAATTTGGGCGTGCCATTAAAGCTCCTAGTTAGCCATTCTATAGTGCCTATGCACCTGTATAAGACTAATTATTGTATGGCATATGGAAATGATATTTTGATCCATATTTTTTTCATCATATACCACTATCCAAGTATAGTCTTTAGGTTGACTCAGTGCTCAAGATAAAAGCTTGGTAGAGTGGTTTTGTTAGAGGTGACCTGGGTGGCTTTTCCTAGGAGGTCACGGACATCATCCATGAATATGGATGATGAGATTTTTCTGAGGAGATTTAGAGGTATAGGTTTCCAAAGCATGATCTTTGACAAGGTCATAGAAAGATAACATATTGCTTTTAAGAGTTTTTCCAAATCTAGGGTTTATGAGAAGATGATGTGAATGAATAGGAATAAAGACTTGGTTTGTGATTTTAAGAATATAAGAGGTCGGTTACTTATTAGAGAGGTAAAATTTTTTCGAAAATGATGTTTGAGAGATCATAATTTCCATCAAATAATAATTAATGCATTTGTATTGTTATGTAGATTTATTTAGAGATTTGAGTTTTTCTCTATATTCTTCTTCTATCCTAGATGATACAAGTCAGGATACCTATTATTGAGATTGTTGATAAGGGAAACACTGGTTTAGCTAAACCTTTTAATGCCACAGTGCTCTGGTTTTTTATGATGACAACACATTATTAATAACACATGAATTGTTATGTGTTACATGTTCTATTCTTTATTGTGAATGATATCTTAATGAACATGTATGTGTTGATTCTGATATATGTATGCATATTCACTGATTTTATACTTGATACATCTTTTGTGATTGCATTACATATGCTTAAGAAAATAAAACCACAGGCACTTTGTTGAACTTATATTGTGAGGCAAATTTGCAAGTTTTAAGTCGACTTCATTATGAAGTAAGTTGATTAAAACTTGTGACTTTGCATAGATTTTCAAAAGCAGTGTTGTGAGTGATTTTTCATTGAAATGTTTTCAAAACTGTGTTCAAGTGTCTAAGTCGACTGCACGTGCAGTGAATTCAACTTAGTTAGTTATTTTGTTTTGAAATTCAATTAATGTTTGTGTGTTGTAACGACTATATTTCATTTGTCTATCGAAGCATTAAATGAAAGTCAACTGTATTAAATGCGAAATCAATTTGGTTGTTATGACTGCTGCTAATTTGCATTAATTGTTATAACTGTCTGATGACAATCGACTTCATTAGTAGCACAGTCGACTACAAGAGCGTCTGGTTTATATAAAACTATAAATAGACGTGACTCAGTTCATCACAGAGAACAATAAGGACTTTGGATATTCTAACACTTTCATTTTGATTTTTAGATTGTGATCTCTGAGTGAAAGCTCCAAGAATTCGTCAAGAAGACGGTGGAGATATTTCTTGGAAAAGTTTCTTAAGGAGAAAGTGTATTGCGCGTACTGTTTGATAAATCTGCACAACTGGTGTTCATACTGATCAATTTTTCTATCAATCTTTGGAAATATTGTTTTTGTCTTGTTGGGATTACAGGAGGTGGACTCGTGGAGTTCTGTACACTTTGAGGATTGTTCAAAGTGGCTTGAAGATTGCAGATGAGGGGATATCTTACTGCATATCTTTGTGTTGACTAATATAGTGCATTGGCTTCCTGGTTGTGGAAGGATACTGGATGTAGGCATTGAGGCCGAACCAGTATAAAAACTCTGTGTTTGCTTTCTTTTTTCTTACACTTTTACATTAAGTCGGCTTTACTGTTTACATAGTCAACTTTATATTTTCCGCTACACTTAAACTTTCATTCCTAGCGATTCAAGAAACTTTGTAAAGGTTTATATTTTGTGAAAAAGATTTTAAAAAGACTCTGATTTTTAAACCTCACCAATTCACCCCCCCTCCTGGTGTTGAAACTAAGCCATCCTATTTCCAACAATTGGCACAAGAGCTGGTTTTCATAAGATATTTGAAAAACTAGTCGACTTCTGTTTTATTTGAATTGACTATATTCTTGGATAATGGCTTTCATTTTTCAAACCTTTGGTGAAGGTGTATCTACAAACAGACCACCACTGTTTGCGGGTGAAAATTATCCTTTTTGGAAAATTAGAATGCAATTCTTTCTTGAATCCGTGGATAGAGGAATTTGGGATGCAACTTTGAATGGTTCTTTTGAGCCAACTCATATTGTTGATGGAAAAACTTTTTTGAAAACTTTTTTGAATTGTCTCAATAAGAGAACAGGAAAGCAAAATATGATGTCAAAGCTAGAAATATCATTGCCTCTACACTAACTGTTGATGAATTTTTTAGGATATCTCAATGCAAATCTGTCAAGGAAATGTGGGATGTGTTGGAAATTACTCATGAGGGCATTGATGAAGTCAAGAGAGCAAGAAAGAATTCATTGATTCAATAGTGTGAGCTTTTTAGGATGACGACTGGTGAAACAATCTATGAAGTCCAGAAAAGATTCACTCATATAGTAATTCATCTTATGGCTCTTGGCAAAGGCTTTGACAAAGAAGAGATCAATATCAAGATACTTAAAAGTCTAAACAAAAACTGGCAACCCAAAGTCACAACAATCTCTGAGTCCAAGGATATGACTAGCATGAACATGGCTACATTGTTTGGAAAATTGAGAGAGCATGAGCTAGAACTTGGAAGATTGAAGGATGAAGAAGATTTGAAGAGAAAAATTCCATAGCGTTGAAAGCAACGAGCAAGAAATCCTCAAAGATTACACAATCAGAGGATGATCAGATGCTGAGATGGACAACAATGAACTGATGTCCATGGTGGTAAGGAAATTTAATCGACTTAAGAAAAATAACAGTCAACTTACTAACCATGCAGGTAACATCAAAGCCAAGAAACCTTTCAGGTCAAATGCGATTCAATGTTATGAATGTGGGAAAGAACGACACATCAAACCAGATTGTCCAGACCTAAAGCCGAAGCAGAGAGGAATCAAACATCTGGACCAAAATAGAAAGCAGAAAGGAGCTTACATTTCCTGGGAAAACAGTGATTCTGATTCATCAAGTGATGAAGATGTTGATCGTGAAGAGGAATCAAACATCTGCTACATGGCTGGAACATCATTGGCTGATTATGATAGTGATACAGAGTTTGAGCAAGAACCAATTGAGGTGAAATATGACCTACTGTTGGATGCTTTCAAAGAGATTCATGTTGAAGCAATGCGACTGATGTATAAGGTTAATCGACTTAACTCTGAAAGAAGAGATTATGAATATGGGATTAATAATCTTGTCACTGATAATGAGAAATTACAAAAAGAGTTGGATGAAGCTTTATTGTCTGCTAAAAATGTTAAAACTGAGGCTATTACAGTGGAAAAGAAATGTGAAAAATGTCCTACTCATGTTGAACAAGTAAATTACTTGACTGGCACGCTAGCCAAATTCACATAGGGTAGAGATAACTTAAATGTTGTATTAAAGTCTACTGGCAGAGCAATTAACAGACAAGGCATTGGTTATAAAGTTAATTCTAATAGAACCAATACCAAGAGTTTTTCTAATTTAATCAAACCTGTTAAACATGTTTGCTTCTATTTCAATAGTATTGGTCATACTGTTAGAAATTGTTATTACAGAAAAGTTGGAGTTCCTAAAGGCTTATATGTGTGGATACCTAAGGAACATCTGGCTACAATTGACAATCATGGACCCAAATTCAAATGGGTACCTACAACAAAAACTTGAACTGGTTTACAGGATTTGAAATAGGTGTAGTGAGAACTCAAGGATGAACTAAAATGGCTATATCAACCATCTTGAGTGTCTACAATTGGTAACAAGTATTATCTTGCTGCATCATGCATAAAAGATTGATTGATTGATTATATAATTGTTTTATTATCTGTTGGAATCTATTGTATGAAAATCAATTTTCACGAATTATAGTCAACTTGATTATGAGCATAGTCGAATGTGTGTCTCTGTATGTCTAACTCTATTTTTGAAAACCTTTTGTCATACAGTAGTCAACTTTGATTTTATTCAAATCGACTTATGTCTCTGTTTTTTAGATTTTAAAAAAAAATTGAAATTTTAAAATAGGCCTTTTTGTGTTGAGTTTTGTTTGCGCCTTCATGATTGTGTTTATCATAACATAAGTCATAGCACACAAAACCCTAAAGAACTCTCTTAAAGACACTCTAAAGAATGGCTTCGTCGTCTTCATCAAAATGATCCAAAATCATTCCTTCATCTGAAAGAAATGCTAGTTGATAACGGTCTAAAAACCGTTATTTTCATGGTTAAATTGATATCGAAATACACCCTTTATGGCTTAGAATGAGCTTAGAATCAAGTAAAACACTTAAGTTGAGTCATTTGAGAGTCAAAAGTTGTTTTTAGAGATATAATGCTTGTTTTGCATTGTTTTTGTAGGGTTTTGATGAGAATAAAGAATGGAATTGAAGAAGGAAGGTCTTAGACTAAAGGAAGAAGAAAAATGAAGAAAAGAAGAGTCTATGCACCGCTCAGCGTCAAAATGTACCGCTGAGCGCCAATATTCGAGGGAAAGCTGCTGTCTGGCGCCCAGGCAGTGACGCTGAGCGTCCAGAGCGATTAGAGGCAAACCGCTCAGCGGTGAAATTGACCGCTGAACGGTGGTGCGACTTGAGGGAAACCGCTAAGGGGTAAAGTTAGACGCTGAGCGGTTGTCTGCTGGTCTTGGGCTTAAATTCTGTTACTTTTATGCCCTATATATAGCCCCAGTGCGATTCAAATATTATTCTTTTAGCAGAAGAGGACGTCCAGAGTTATTCTACACTCCTTGGAGAAGATTTCTTGGATGCTTAGGCTCCATTTTATCATATCTAGGGTTTGCTTTTCCATTCTTTCATTGTATTTCATCTAGTTTCACCATGTCAATGGTGAACTAAACCCTTTGTTGTTGGGGAACAATGTAATCTTTTGAAACTCTCTTTTATTGAAATTCTTATTTTATTCATATGCTTGCATATGCTGTTATTATCAATTGTGTGTTCTTTATCTGTGCTCTATTTTATTATCATTTAACTCATTTGATAAATAGATGTTTGCCTTTGTCGATACGGAGACGTACGGGGAAGTCATGAACTGATAAGGAATTCTTGATCAACAAATATCACCTAGGAATAGGGGGATAGGACGATCAATTGTATTTTGCTTCTGTGGTACTTGCACTGTTAATTACTAGGGGAGACTAGGGATAGTAAGCCAGTAACTACTAGTAGGCTCTTCTCGCCGAGGGATCGGGTTTAGGGTAGACTAAGAAAGTTACATAACAATTAGATAATAAAGTGAATCTAATAAGAAGAGTAGATATAAGAGAATGGATAAGATGAAATTGTAAACCCCAATAACTCCATTCATCCATACCTTTTCTTGTCAATCGAATCAACTGCATTTGCATGTTACTTCTTGTTTTTCATTTAAAACACAAAGTTAATTTTCTTTCAAGTCTTATAAGATTAATTTACACAAAAGATCATGCCTTTGAGTCCTTTGGGATAACGATCTGGTACACTTGCCAGGGGATTAACACTAGTCCTTCAGGATGGATCAGTGACAATGAAGCAAGAGAAAAATGCTTGAGGTGGATGAAGATAAAAGATGTTGTTGAGCACAAATCAATTGATCTATTCTTATTTCGGAATGAAGTCTTTGTCTTTCCAGAGAGAATAGGTGTTCAAGGTCTATACCAGTTTGTTGATATGTTTGGTGATTATTATCCAGATCTTGTCCAAGTATTCTACAACAACGTCAAGGAAGTTGACGGCAATATTCATTCTCGCATAAAAGGAGTGGACATTATTATTGATAATGACACCTGGTTACAAGTTGCAGGGATCAAGGATGAGGGTAGACTATCACACCACCTGTATATCAGCATATTGTGTACATTCTCAACATCATCAATATCAATGCATCATCAAGCAATACCCATCATGCAAAAATATCAATATCAAACCACTACATCAGATATAGTGTCCAACCAAGTATATCAATCCTACACTACTAAACAGAAACAAATAAAAACAAGAACAAAAGATAGAAAAATCATGTTCTAGTGCAGATAACATCCATCAGTAGATGCTATCTCATCTCCTTTTTCAAAATCGTCATCCTCAACATCTTCCTCCATAGATGGAGCTTCAGCTGCTCCAACTCTGATTCCTTCCTCTTGTTCCCCACAGTCTTGCTCCTCTTTCCTGATGAGGGGGAGGCCTTCCCTGCACCAAGTACAATTCACAAAACCGCAAGAAATCTCATTAAGCGTTAGTAAAACACAAAACTTCTTCCAATGAATGTGGAGGAATCAACCCCAAATAATTGTGCTCTCATAAAACCCCAAACTTGGATGGAAAAATTGATAAAAATTAGGTTTTCAAGAGAGAGGATGATAGGAGAAGTGTTGGGAAATCTTTGAAAGAATGTTTGAAAGTGAAAGAGAGGTTATGGCTTTGGTAAAGAGTGCTTGGGCGAACCTGAGGGGTAAAAAAAAATAAATAATCTTTTTAAAACGCATATACCCCTCAGTAACGCCACCGCCCAACGGTGTGCGTGGTTTACAACCCTCTTTTTTTTCTGTTTAAAACATTTTAACCCTTTAAACCTTCAAATTCAACTTTCAAAATTTAATTTTTATGCAATTCCCAATCACTTATCTCACATATGCGACTAGAACAAGAATTAAAACATGCAAAAATAAAACAATCAACTGGGTTGCCTCCCAAGTAGCGCTTGTTTAACGTCACGAGCCTGACCCAAACCTTTCTAGCACCCATCAGTAAGTGCAATCCGTACCAACACCCATCAGTAGGTGTACCTTCCTGTATCCTTCATTAGATACTCAATCTTCTAGCATCCCTCAGTATATGCTATCCTAATAGCATTCATCAGTAAATGCTGTCAGTGACATCCATCAGTAAATGTCTAATCATATAGCATCCATCAGTAGATGTTAATCTTTCTTAACATCCCTCAGTAGATGTTGTCATCTCTGCCATCAGAAGCATGTAACCTAAGAAATAAAATAAAATAAATTCAGAAACTGGGTTAGAAACTGGGTTGCCTCCCAGCAAGCGCTTCTTTAACGTCAATAGCTTGACCAGGTAAAGCCCAAACACCCATCAGTAGGTGTTGATATTTTATGTTGGTGTTCTTCCTTCCTTCATGACACCAACAATTTTCTTGTCACCAACTCTAAGAGCTCTGTTTTCTATGATAGTCTGTACAACCCATAACCTATTCTTGAATTTCACTGGTGTGCCAGGTTTGGGTTTGTCACTTTTCACATCAGGGTGTTGGTGAACCAATTCTCCTTCCTTATCTGCCTCCTGATGATCTTGTGCTCCTAGTACAAATTTTATCCTACACATACTAAAGAACACTACACTAGAGCACAGAATTAGCCCAAAAAATAAAAGCATTAATTTTTTTTTTTAGAAAGATAAAGAATAAAAACAAAAAGATAAAAACAGAAAAAAAATATTTTCGTTTTTTTTTTATATATAAAGATAAAAAACAGAAAGATAGAAATAGAAAGAAAGAAAGATAGATAGAAAAAGATAGAAAGATAGAAAGTCTAATCGGTTAAGAATCACACACATAAAATAGTTCTACCATGAGTCCCCGGCAACGGCGCTAAAAACTTGTTAAACCCTTGGCAAGTGTACCAGATCATATCAAGTAATAATAAACGGTAAGACCAGTATCGTTCTCCCAAAGGACTCACAGCACTAAACTGTTGTGCTTTTGCTTAACCAATCAAGACTATAAAAACAATATTTTGGAGTTTTTGAATGTAAAATGCGGAAAAATAAACATGAATGCAATTTGATCAATTGAGGTTAAACACAAAAGTAGATGGATGATGTTGATAATATGAGATGGATTTGTTGTTAAGGTTCAGATTTCACCCAATCACTCTAACATATCTACTTTTCTTATTAAATTCGCTTTATTATCTAATTGTCATGCAAAACTTTCTTAGTCTACCCTAAACCCGATCCCTCAGCGAGAAGAGCCTACTACTAGTTACTGGCTTCCTATCCCTAGTCTCCCCTAGTAACTATCAATGCAAGTACCACAGAAGCAAAATACAATTGATCGTCCTACCCCCTATCCCAAGGTGGTATTGCTTAATCAAGGAATTCCCTATCAATTCATGACTTCCCCGTACGTCCCCGTATCGACAAAGGCAAACATCTATTTATCGAATGAGTTAAACGATAATAGCATAGAGCATAGATAAGAAACCCAACAATTGATAATAAAAGCATATGCAAGCATATGAATAAAACAAGAATTTCAATAAAAGAGAGTTTAGAGGTTACATCTTTCCCCAACAACAAATAAGGTTAGTTCTCCATCGTCATGGAGAAACTAGGTGAATAATGGAATGAAAGATATAGAAACCCTAAAAAGGAGAAAATGAGAGTTGTCACCATCTCAAATCTACCCCCAAAGGGGTGAAAAATGTGTTTATGTGTATAATCCATCAAAAGATACAAACCCTAAGACGTTCTGGCCTTTAAATGGGGCATAAAAATAACAGAAAACAAGTCCAAGCCCAAACAGATCATAAAAATAACAGAAAACAGGTCCAAGCCCGCGTCCCCAACGCTCAGTGCTCAAAAACTACGCTCAGCGGTTTGCCTCATAATCGCAGGACCGCTCAGCGGTCCCCCCCAGGCGAAAAATAGTGAAAAAAAGGCAAAATTGGCACTCAGTGCCCAAAATCGCCGCTCAACGCTCTGGTTAACTTTTCTGGTTGACTAGTTGACTTTTCTGCATTCTATTTGACTTTTCTGCACTGCAACCCTTTGATACTTCAACCTTTCTTTCAATTCATTCCAAAAACCAACAAAATCAAGGGAATTTAATGATAAAATCATATAACATGTCCTCAACTCTTTTATTCACAAAACTAAAGAAAAATCATGATTCCAAACAAGTTTCTAAGTCAACAAGGGTGCATTTGATATCAAAATTAAGTATGAAAATAACGGTTTTTCAACCGTTATCAACTATCACACCTATCGGATTGCTCACAAAACTGATGGACTAGGAAGATAGAGATGTTTAAAGACTGCATGAGATATCGTGGAAGATACAAGAAGGAAAAAGGATTTTTGTGCCAATGGCTTAACAAAGAAGAGAAAATTGTTGCACACATTATTGGGCATATCTTAATTCCTGGAAGGGCCAATCTCATAAAACTAACTCTAGTGGGCATATATCTACTGAATGCTATCATGCTTAGGATACCAACAAATTAGGTAGTTGTTTTCAAGTGGCACATTATAGATGTTGGTGTCAATGACTGGTGAACATTACCCTACTGTGTGTTTATTAGCAAGATACTGGCTTTGAATGGAGTCAATCTCAATGGTGAAAACAAGGTTACATGTACCAAAGCAAATCAAATCAGAAAAGCAACTCTAACTTGCATTGGCTTAAAGAAAACTGCCTTAGGATGGATCTTCAGTGATGAAATGGACCCAACAAAAGGTAGAGGTGAACTACCTGACTCAGACAGTGAACAAGAGCTGTCATCTCCCAATTCTGAATTTGAAGGATTCGTGGGAAACAGAATTAAGAAGGTCTTCAAGAGAACTAATGTAATGAAGAAGTCTCTTATAGACTTGAACGAGAAAATGGATGAAATAATCAAGCATTATGTAGAGAGTTCTACTTCTACTAAAGAATCTGAGAGGGAAGTGGTTGATGAAACAAGTGAAGAAGATTCTGTAGAGCTGTCTGAAACAGAATAGAGATTTTTGTGTCTACTGCTCTATGTTATGAGTCTTATTCTAGTTTGTGTTTTGTCTTGTTTGTGTTCTGTCTTGTTCTAGTTAATCCATTGTAATATCTTTTGAACAAGAAATGAAATCAGTTGGTTTTGATTCAAATTCATTTTCTCTAAATTTCTTGATTAAATCTGCATGGATGAATATAAAATCGACTGAGTGATTATTGAAGTTGATTATGCACATGTTTACACTGTTACATTATCTGTTTTGCATACTCACTTCTTAACTATATAATTTCTTGCATTACTATGATTCTAAATTGCTTGATCTTCAAAAGATCATGAAAGGTTTTGCAGGAAACATTGCTTTGGAACTTACTGCTGGAATCACAACTCAATGAAAAGCAATGAAATTGACTTGACCAATGGATAAATCAACTTTCACTTATAGGGGTTATAAATTCCATTTATTGGAATTTGGTTTTTCAGTTGTTTGATCTTTTAATATTGGTTATACTCAATATATCTCTGTTTTTGTTTGATTATTATATCTATGAGAATATATTGTGATATTTTTTATTATTGTATCTTTGCTTGATTGCATTTGTTTTGAACTTATATCTTTGATACAATTTTGATACAAACTGTTGTATGCTCTAATATTTGTGAAACTGCATTGTGCATCTGGATTTGATTTTTAATGATGCATAATCACAGGGGGAGCATTACATGATTGCATATATTTTTCACATGCCTACATTTTAAGGGGAGATTTTTTCTTTTTCATGTGAATATCTGTGATAGGGGGAGCATCTTTGAATGTTTAATTTGTTTACACTGATGCATCTTTGGTATTTCATTTTATCAGTATATCAATATCTAAAAGCAAACCTTTTTTGCTAACACATAAAGGGGGAGAAAAATTTGAAAGTTTGATTGACTTTTTGCTTAATATTTCATTGCTTGATACTGCTTACTCAGAGTAAATGTTCTGAAAAATGTTGTAATTATCTTCTATTTGCTAAGATATATTGGGAAAAATCATTTAATCACTTGTACTTATTGATTGCTTATATTAGCTCTATTTTTGGTGATTACTTGACTGATTCTATATACTGTTTGTGTATAAACATGGTTGCTTATTAATCATGCTTGTGCATCATCAAAAAAGGGGGAGACTATTGAGATTGTTGATAAGGGAAGCATTGGTTTAGCTAAACCTTTTAATCTCACAGTGCTCTGGTTTTTTCTGATGACAACACATTATTAATAACACATGAATTGTTATGTGTTACATGTTCTATTCTTTATTGTGAATGATATCTTAATGAACATGTTTGTGTTGATTCTGATATATGTATGCATATTCACTGATTTTATACTTGATACATCATTTCTGATTGCATTACATATGCTTTAGAAAATAAAACCACATGCACTTTGTTGAACTTATATTATGTGGCAAATCTGCAAGTTTTAAGTCGACTTCATTATGAAGTAAGTCGATTAAAACTTGTGACTTTGCACAGATTTTCAAAAGTAGTGCTGTGAGTGATTTTGCATTCAAATGTTTTCAAAACTGTGTTGAAGTGTCTAAGTCGACTGCACACGTAGTGAATTCGACTTAGTTAGTTATTTTGTTTTGAAATTCAGTAAATGCCTGTCTGTTGTAACGACTATATTTCATTTGTCTATTGAAGCATTAAATGAAAGTCAACTGTATTAAATGCGAAATCAATTTGGTCGTTATGACTGCTGCTAATTTGCTTTAACTGTTATAACTGTCTAATGACAGTCGACTTCATTAGTAGCATAGTCGACTACATGAACATCTGCTTTATAGAAAACTATAAATAGACGTGACTAAGTTGATCACAGAGAACAAGAAGGACTTTAGATATTCTAACACTTTCATTTTGATTTTCAGATTGTGATCTCTGAGTGAAAGCTCCAAGAACTCGTCAAGAAGACGGTGAAGATCTTTCTTGGAAGAGTTTCTTAAGGAGAAAGTGTATTACGCGTACTGTTTGATCGATTTGCACAACTGGTATTCATATTGATCAAGTTTTCTATCAATCTTTGGAAAGATTGTTGCTGTCCTATTGGGATTACAGGAGGTGGACTCGTGGAGTTCTGTACACTTTGAGGATTGTTCAAAGTGGGTTGAAGATTGCAGAAGAGGGGATATCTTGCTGCATATCTTTGTGTTGACTGCCTATACTTTTAGTTAGAGGGTTGGAGAGATTGTCTATATTTTTTACGTGGAGGTCTCTATAGAAATCTTAATGTAAAAACCTTGACTAATATAGTGCATTGGCTTCCTGGTTGTGGAAGGAAACTAGATGTAGGCATTGAGGCCGAACCAGTATAAAAACTCTGTGTTTGTTTTCTCTTTCCCTACACTTTTACATTAAGTCAACTTTACTATTTACATAGTCAACTTTAGATTTTCTGCTGCACTTAAACTTTTATTCCTTGCAATTCAAGAAAATTTGTAAAGGTTTATATTTCGTGAAAAATATTTTAAAAAGACTCTGATTTTTAAACCTCACCAATTCACCCTCCCTCTTGGTGTTGAAACTGAGCCATCCTATTTCCAACACCTATGTTGGGCTGAGTACTAAACACCTGTATGCATGCAATATGAAGTTTCTTTAGACTATATGTCTTAGACCATACAATTGACTATGACATCTTTAGACGATATGTCTTTAGATGTTTTTACACTAGTTGTTATGCATAAGCAATAGACGCATTGACTTAAACATTCACTCTACAAGTGTCAAGCCCAAAAGGTTCCTTAAATAATTAAATCTTTCTTCAACCAAGGGTTTTGTAAAGATATCAGCAATTTGTTCCTTAGTACTCACATATTGTAAATCAATAATTCATTTTTGAACATAATCACAAATAAAATGATGTTTTATTTCAATGTGTTAGCCCTTGAATGCAAAATGGGATTTTTAGAGAAACTAATAACAACTTTATTATCACAGAGAATAGGAATCATAATGTATTGATGACCATAATCTTCCACTTGAATCTTGATCCAAAGAATTTGCGAGTAGCAACTTTTAGCTGATATGTATTTCGTCTTTATAGTTGATAGAGCAATCATTTCTTGCTTCTTGCTAGACCAAAAGACTAAGCTTCCTCCTAAAAAGTGACATCCTCCACTTGTACTTTTTCTTTCGATCTTGTCTCCGGCATAATCAACATCAAAATATCCCTATAGCATATGCTTTTGTCTGTCTTTAAAGCACAAACCAAGATTAATTGTTCTAATAAGATAGCGAAATATTCATTTGACAACAGTTATATGGGTTTCTCTAGGGTTTGATTGAAATTTAGAAAATAAGCATACACTATACATGATATTAAGTCTAGATGGTGTAAGATTTTGAAATGTATTTGGATCAATAATTTGTTTTTAAACTATAATTTTTGTTCAACATCTTAAGTTTTTGATTTGGAATAAAGTTTTACTTTTGAATTGTTTTAACTTCGTTTATAACTATTAAATAAAGTTTTTTTCAAGTTCACTTTTTAGTGATGGTATGAGAGGTTGTAATTTTTAAAACTACAAGTGGTATCCTAAAGGGGGTGTTACACCAACTCTTAAGGAAGGAAGCCTATAGTAGTACAAAAGAGAGAATTAGTCTAAGGAGAGCTCAATCAAGTGAATGACACTCAATTTGAGCAACATTTCATTACTAAACTAAAGATGATTTTTACAAAGGTATATGACTTTATTTATAGACCAAGATAACCCTTGAGTGGTTTCTAAAACGAGAGACAAAGTTGAATTCAAACTAGTCTAGAATTTGAAAAATGTAGCCAATAGAGATACATGCTTAAGTTGTGAGTTGCCACCTAAGCACTCACATGTTCCTCACCTTGGTGCACACAAGAGGAGAAGCTTGCTCTCCAAGTTGTGTGTCAAATTAGGGTCTAAGAAACCTTAATCCATGTGCCACACTCATTGACCAAAACTAGGAGCATCTCCTTCTAGGTCCAAACTAGACTACTAGACCCAAGCCCAAACTTGGCCTAAATACAAGGCCTAAAACATTACTATTATAATATTTACAAATGAATCCTCGATTGGGTATTCACATCATTTTTAGTCCATGTGAACATCAACATGGATCTGCTTAGCTTAGGTGAAGCCCAATCGTCCTAGATCCTTTTAGCCATGGTTGGGGCATTTTCCATCACTTGCCCTTTTTCTATCTTTTCTCTTTTTCTCTTTTCTTTTTCATTTTATTTTAGTCTTCATTAACCTCTTGAGTTGATAAAGGTGCTAAAGTGATCTTCTTCCCATGAAAGTGAAAAGAAAACTCATTGGTATGAGCATCATAGTGGTTGTCGCCACTTGACCAAGGTTCAAGATAAGACCAATAATAGAACACTCTCACAATCGCAAAGCTCCTATAGCACACAAAGGTATCTCTCAAATTCAGTATTAATCAACCCTTTACAAGTGGTGGGGAGCCTTCTTAAAGAGGCAATGGAAAGGCCTCCTATCAAAACTACAAAGATGGGGAAGGCTATATGGAAAATGGAGAAGGATTATCTAACAAATACAAAAAATATATATATCTTCTAGAAAATCTTAATGACGAGTGAGAGGGAGAATATTTTCTATTCATTGCAAAATCATGAAAAAGATGCATTCTCTCCTCCAAATGTGCATAGTGGTCTCACACCAAGATCTTCAAAGATGCTATCATTTTCCACTTCCAAGAGGCCTTCTTAGCAAATCTAAGGGTGTGGTGAGAACACTCCCTTGGGCTAGACTCCTCCTTGACCGGTCATTCTTCCAAAAAGGTGACAACCTCAAAAGGAGAGGTGTCACTAGAAAACCTACAAAAACACAAAACATAAACATATAAAAAAAAGGAGGAAGATGAAGAAACTTTCCTCTTAAACAAATTTATTTTTCCTAAGCAACGTTCATGTATATTTTGTAGAGGTTATGGGTTCATGAGTGGACATGGATTGCCTTTATTAAACTCAACCAAATGGAATCACAAATATCTTTATCACCATATAAAAAAATACTAAGGTTCCCTAAGTTTGGCAATATAGAGCACAACCTAGAACTTCTTAAAGGACACCTTAAATTGTATTCAAAAGTGATAACAAGAAATTAAAATAGATCAATCCACATATTCAAACAATTAAACAAACCAAAATTCATAGTTTTCTAAAGATTAGATCAAATCCTGAACAATTAACCGATTTAATTAATTAATTGAATCATTTTATACAAATTATCAAGTCAAAATTCAATCAATTCTTAATTTAAATTTTAAAAACAAAAATGTAATTTGGTACCACAAAGAGAAAACTCAAAACAAGATAAGAGATGAACTAACTTAGAGCAAAAAAAAACAATTGAATTTAAACTTAATTTTGGTTATTTGATATTGATTTCATGATCCTCAAATATTTAACTCTCTATTAGATAATAACAAGAAGGCAAAGAAGAAAAGAATAAAAATCAGGAAAAAAAATGAGAGAAAAGAAAGCAAGATATCAATTCTACATTTCTAGAACCTCAAGCAATGATTTTTGTGTATTGTTTTGAGCACAGCCTTATATACACTTTAAAAATTGAAACAATTATTGATCAAATTTCTTAATAGAGGCTCTAATCAAGTCCAAAAACCCAATTAAAAAATGTTTAGCCTAAAGCAAGTAAAAGTTTATCCGCAAGTTGTTTTCACAATTTTTCTACAAATCATAGAAGATTGCATAGGAGTCCAAATCTAGCAAATCGTATATCCATTTTGAAGTCCTAAAAACATAAAATGTGAAATTGACAAAAATAATATCTACATGAAAAATAATGACCAAAACATTGAACAAAGATTAGATGAGCTAAAAATATGTAATTATGTAAAATAAACCCATTTTATTACTATAGAAAGAAAATTAACTAAAATCTAAAAATAGAGCAAATGAAAAAGTGTAGTCACTTTATAATATAACTATAAATGTATTCGCAAAATATATGTTATCACCATTCACTGTTATTCCTGCACTTTCAACAACCTCAACGCATGTTAATCCATTATACACCATTTTAGTTGACCAAAATTTCGACACAAGCTGTTCCATTATACTCTATTTGAGGCCCAAAATTTGTAAATATGTAATAAGTAAACTTGTGTAGATATAAGTGTACGTAACTCTAATTATTATATTTTATAGTGTGTAAATATGAATAGTTGATTTTGCATATTAGGACTTAGACCTCAGATTTTAAGAACTTCAAACTACTGATGAAATGGGTGAAATTGAGAAGATATATTGCTCATAAACATCATTTAAGTAATTATATGTGAATTAAATTTTTTAAGAACACAGCTTTTATGTGTGATGAATAAAGTATAGATGTAATCATCCAACTATTTTTAGGTTTCGCCGAAGATACAACCTTGCATCTGACGCAAATGTTTAATGCTCACGAACCAATGTCTTGTAACAATTAGGAAAATAAACTTTTCATTCAAACAGCAAACTTTAGTTTTCCGTGATAAATATTCAATAAAATAAAGCTATAATATCCCTATTCATTGGTTAGTTACGGACTAAATGCAGCTATAATCCAAGTCATTTATATTTTAGTAATTAACTGGAAGTTCGAATATTAGTGGCATCATATCAAATGCTGATTGCAGCTACCTTTTCTTGAATGATTCCACTACCTAAGGGTGACGTTTTTGTACTTTACACTTTATTTTACACTGACAGGTATACAGAATTCTCTAGATAGATGAATAATTATTCAGAAGAACTTAATTAGAAAACTACAACTGATATACCCAAGTGATAAAATAGAAGAATTCAACATACAATGCTCCAGGTCTTTCGAGAGTACTGGTCTTTCCTTAATTTCTCTTTTACAACCTCCTAAAAAACTACTTAGCATCATCTAACATAAAGAAAAAACTACTTAGCATCATCTAACATAAAGATAATATAAAAGATAATTACACAATACAACTGTAGGTTATAACTACCTACTAGGAAGTTATATCTATCTACCTCCTCTATTTCTTCTCACATAAACCTGGCCACTAAACCTATCAATACCCCTCCATGAAGTTTCACCTTGTCCTTAAGGTGAAAAACAGGAAACTCCTTGTTAATGGTAGCTGCTGATTCCCAACTATTTTCAAAAGAGCCACTGAATTAAAACCTCTAAGTCACCATCCTTATTGAATCGGGTATCCAAAATAGCTTGGGGAGAAACATCAAAGATTAATTCCTCTTTTAGGGCAGATGGGAGGCCTGAATAGGAGTTGTTGGTTGGACTGCGCGCTTGAGGAGAGACACATGGAAAACTGGATGGATTCTGGAGTGGGTAGTTCTAACTTGTAAGAAATTACCCCTATACGTTCCAGCACTTTGTAGGGGCCATAGAACCTTGGACTTAATTTTTCATTTGGTCGTCTTGCCAAGGACTTTAATCTATAAGGCTGCAATTTAAGATAAACCCAGTCACCAATCTGAAACTCCACATCACTTCTATGCTTATTAGCTTGAACCCGATTCTGATGTTGTGCTCTGCATAGATTGCCTGTAACTCCTGCAAGAGTGCATCACATTCCTGTTGGAGTTGATTAACACTTTGAACTTTAGATGGAATAGTATTGCCCTTGAAAATTAGCGGAGGGTCATGACCATAGAGAGCTTTGAAAGGAGTCATTTTTGTAGAGGCACTATAATTGGTATTAAACCAGAATTCAGCCCAGGGCAACCACTGTGGCCATTATCTGGGTTGAGACCTTGTCATACACCTTAGATAAGTCTCCAAACAACAATTAACAACCTCTGTTTGGCCGTCTGATTAGGGATGATAGGATGTGCTAAACTTCAACTTGGTTCCAACCTGTCTAAATAATTCACGCCAAAAAGTGCTTAGAAAAAGCTTGTCACAATCAGAAACTATTGTGGAAGGGAACCCATGGAGTTTTACCACTTCTTTGATGAATAAATTAGCCACTTAAATTGTTGTAAAAGGATGAGCAAGTGCCAAAGAGTGGGCATATTTGGTAAGTCGATCCACCACAACCAAGATAGTATCCTTGCCCTGTACCTTGGGTAGACCCCTAATAAAATCCATTGAAATATCTAACCAGACTTGGGTAGGAATGGGTAATGGTTGTAACAGAACTGTAGGGGCCAAGGTCATCGTTTTATTGCATTGGCATACTGCACACTGCATCACAAACTCCTTGATATCTCGCTTCATCCCTTCCCAATACAGTACCATTGCTACCCTTTTAAAAGTCCTAAAGTACCCACTGTGACCTCTTATAGGAGACTCATGCATCTCCTTGATGATACTAGGAATGCTAGAAAAGTTCCTAGGTAACACCAATGCCCCATGGTAGAACAACCTTCCTTTCTTCAACTCATACCCCTCACGAGCTTTTGGATTTAGCAATAATTCTAGGATGAAAGAAACCAACTTAGGATCATGTTGGACTTTAGTTTTCCAAGTCTCCCATTCATCAGTTTCAAACAGCCATAAAATATTGTCTCTGTCAATACCAAATTTCGTCCGGATTAATTTTAGGTTTTACATTTTATCCTGATTTTCATTTTATTTATTCATTTACTTGTTTTAATTTTTATTCCTTCTTTTTATTTCTTTTTATTTTTATTTTAAGCACCCTATCTTATTTTCTTTTTTATTTTTATTTTTCTTTTTATTTTTCTTTTCATAATCCTCACTTTTAGTTTTGTCTTTGCTTTTGATATATAATTAAGTTAGTAAAAAAAAACAAAAAAAAACAAAAAAAATAATAAAAAAAAAAGAAAGGAAAAGTCGGTTTGTCGTTTACTGGAAAAGGAGACAACGTTGTTGTCTGCTGTGGGAAGGACAATGCAAGTTTGAGAAGGACACAGAGGCGATTTGGAGGGCAGACGTGGTGCGAATTTGGCAGAGGAGTTGCAGGAGACGGTTAAAGCATTTGGTGTTGAGGGAGTTGAGCATGGATCAAAAAGGCAAGAAAAGCAAGAAGGAAAAAAAAGAGGGAGGTGTTACGATACACAAAAGGGGAGGAGAGTTACAAAAATTCGGGGGAGAAATAGAGGAGAGAAAAAACTTACACGCAGCGGAGAGGGGTCTTCATCTTTAATTACCACCAAGTCTCCGACACCCACGTTTTACTTGCGAACGACGCGTGAGGCCAGTCAGCAGGGAAGAGAAGGGTCGTCATCGGAAGCGTGGAGCCAACTAAAGCAATTGAAGCTCCGAGAGGTAACTGCACCGTTGCAATGTATGTTGTTTGATTGCTCTGTTTTGAATATGATTTTATGGTGTGAAATTTTTACTTCTCCATCATTGTCCAGTATATTAGAGCCTTACCTTTAATCACTTGGTTTCATAAAAAATACATGAGTTTACTGCCATTGCCTTCTCCTTTGCCACCCTTTATCCTTGCTCTTAGCTTCTTTGCATAAAATAAAAAAAAAAACACACAGACAACCCCATCATCATCTATCTTCCCCACATGCTAATCCTCATTCACCAGCACACCATACACGCGTTCATCCGCCACCTAAATCCAAACCTCCCCATCCTGTCATCCTCTCCACCGAGAATCATTAGGCCGCCTAAACCAACTCACCTCCTCCATCACCATATCTAAACCACTGCATCACATCCTTAATACGCACCATACAAAGACAAACGCAGTGAAACACTCTTGGCACCTCATCCTTTTCCACGAAGCCAACCCAACATGCCCCCCCCCTTTTAACATCACAGCCCCATAGACTCTTCAACCTGCACCCAGAAAAGAAACAACACAAAACTAAACCGATTCCCCAACCTCATTCCAATTCCTCTCCGCTAAGGAAAAATTCCATATACCTTCACCAAAGTTAAGCAGTTTTCATTATTTACAGAACCATTCTCCTTCAACACTAATCCACAAATTCATCTCCATTCTTCTTCACAAACCCCTCGCATACAACCTCTGTATCGCAAATTCGAACCTTTTGAATGTCATTCATGCCATGAAAGAAGAGAAGTAGTGATCCATTCTTCACCACCGATTCTCGAAGAAAAGCTAAAAGCACAATACCTTCGGCTTGGTCTGAATCCAAGGGAGGTGCCTCTCCTGCGCCATTATCGGCTTCATTAGTGACGAAACGTCGATGGTGTGAGGATGCGATAGAAATGGGGGTTGGGTTTTGCTACTGTGGATGCTGCGACGGCGTCGAGTTCCGACGACCTGGGATGTTGAGGAGGTGAACGGCGACGCTGACTAGTGGAGGTGACGCGATTTGAGACTGGTGGTCTGGGTGGTGCTTGGGAGTACGATAGACGACGCAGATCTAGTGCTTGGGGGCATTTCTTTGGCGGTCGGTGTTGTGGTGGCGGTGAATGGTGACGGGGACGGCACGCGGTGGTCAGTCGGGTGCGTGAGTGATAAAGAGGAGGGAAATCGTCTTGTATCTCGCGCGAAAGGAGCAGATCGCAGTGGCAGCGACTGCTCTCGCCGGCAACGGTAAAGCTCGTCGGCGTCGAGGAGAGAAGAGGGTGGCGCGGTGGCTGGATTCAAAGCAGTGGTGGCCGGCGATGCTCAAGGGTGGAAACCCCACCCCTAGGACGAAGCGAGAGGGGAGAAAGAGCAATGACGTCGCGGTCGGCGGTGACTCCGATGAGATGTGGTGTTGTCGGCGATGACGAGGCTAAAAAGGGTGGTTTCGCCGGTGGCTGGTTCTGATGGTAGCATTGATGGGTGGCTGTTGGTGTCATCGGCAGAGGGAATGGGAGAGGGGCCTTAGATTCTTTTGTTCATCAGTGTTTGAAATTAGTAGAATGAGTGAAGATTTTGAGAGACCCCTAAGCTTGGGAGTGAACGAGTTGAGCCTGCCTGGGTTAAAACCCAACAACAACAAAAAAAGAGAGCCTTCCAATCCGCACCCCCTCTTTCCACTAAGTTGCATCCTTATTTACTTGGGCTTAGGCCCAATCTGTCATTAGAGACAAATTATTTTTAGACACCCCTTTCTCCTATTTTAGCACTACCACACCCCTTTATTTTTATCAATTAACTTTTCCTTTTATTTTTACTCTTTATTTTCATTTAGTAGCTTATCTATTTATCTTATTCTCTACCCTTTATCCTTCATTTACTAATTTACCTATTTATTTTATCTACCCTTAAGTATATATATTTAAAAATAAAAAAAAAATAAATTATCTTAAAAGGTTTAAGCACACGTGCGACCATTCGCGTCAGCCTTATGTTGAAAACCTTTTTCTTCTTCTATTTTAAAAATACAAAAAAAAAAAAATTTTAAAAGGTCTAAGCACACGTGCGACCATTCGCGTCAGCCTTGTGTTAAAAACCTTTTTTTTCTTCTTCTATTTCAAAAAAAAATTAAAATTATTTTAAAAGGTTTAAGCACACGTGCGACCATCCGCGTCAGCCTTGTGTTGAAAACCTTTTTCTTCTTCTTTTAAAAAATTAACAAAAAAATTATTATTATTTTAAAAGGTTTAAGCACACGTGCCACCATCCGCGTCAACCTTGTGTTGAAAACCTTTTTCTTCTTCTTTTAAAAATTAACAAAAATTTTATTTTAAAGGTTTAAGCATACGTGCGACCATCCGCGTCAGCCTCGTGTTGAAAACCTTTTTCTTCTTCTTTCAAAAAATTAACAAAAAATATAAAACATCATGTTTTCAAACAATCATCCAAACCTAATTCTAGAACTACGTAACCCTGATTTCTCACTTTGAGAATACGTAGGAGCAAGGTCAATCCTTGTCGGGCCCAAAAAACTAAAAAATATATTTTGTTTCTTTAAGTGTCTTTTAAGGGAAGTTAAACATTTTTGAAAACCACATTTTATTCGCGTATTTAATTAAAGGTACTGCCTTAGGGCAGGCGTTGTAGGGTGCTAATACCTTCCCTACACGTAACTGACTCCTGAACCTAGAATTTGGTTTTCGTGGACCTTGCCTTATCTTTTATATGGTTTTTCCGTAGTTTTCCAGAATAAACTATGGTGGCGACTCCAAAACTCTTTTTCCTAAACATTTTCCTTTATTTGGATCGTCGTCCCGTCGAGATTTCCGGTTGCGACAGATGGCGACTCCACTGGGGACCTTTAGAGAGTCAAGCTATTTAATTAAATACGCGAATTTGATGTGGTTTTGGTTTTGCGTCTTTTTCCCCCTATTGCTTTGTCTTTGTTTGATGTTTGAAATAATTGCATGTGAATTGTTGAATATTGAACCCTACGATAGAAAACATGTTATATCTGCCTGGGAAATTTTCTAGTTGTTTTGCAGGTGGGGGTTTGGGGTGTACATTCGCATGTTCCCTTCACACACACACACTTTATGCATCTATTGAGTGGGGCCCTATACCCGGGTCTGAGTGTAGTTTAGAAATAGAGGGGTTGTGTAGCGGTGCCACTTGGGATATACTTCTTGTTTGGCTATCGTGAAAACCCCAGCTAGAGTTTGTTCCTTTCACTTGTGTCTTCACACCTAGTTGATTACTCGACTGTTGTGGAAGTACTATGATGGGAGCCATGGCTCTAGTGACCATTGACCTTTAGGTTCAAGGAACCACCCTAGCGAGAATGCATATACTCGACCTCTAATCTGAAACATTGAACCTATATTAGGGCACAAAGGGAGACATGTGTATTCCTATAACCCCCATGCTGTTTGTTTTTTTTTAAGAAAAATAACAATAATGTCATTGCATCTTCATACTATACATGCATTTGTGTTGGTCATGTTATTTTTACTTCGTCATATCGTCATGCATCTTGTTCATACATCATTTGGTAACATGTTGGTTTTAGGGGAAATCACAGGTATTTGCCTGATCATATACAAGATGGAAGTTGATGCAAGATCTGGTGCTACACAACAGACCGGTTCTGCCATTTTAAGAAAGAAACCTTGCCTAAGGACTCATGGGGGAAATCTAACAGGACTGATAAATTTAGGCAAGAGACTCAAGACCATAAAGAGGGAAACTTTCAAGAAGAAGTATGGAAATCTTTTGAGCCTATTGCAAATGGAAGTACAACTGCCTGCTATCACAGCCCTAGCCCGATATTATGACTCTCTGCTAAGATGTTTTACCTTCCAAGACTTCCAGTTGGCGCCGACTATAGAAGAATTTGAGCACATCTTGGGTTTGCCACTAGAGGGTACCACGTCGTATCAGCACTTGGAGCATCACGCCTCCATCCCTACCATTGCCGCCATAATGAAATTGCATCCCAAAGAACTAGAAGACAAGTTGGTAATGAGGAATCAAGTGTGTGGATTGACAGAAGGATATCTTGAACAACATTTGCATCATCTGACCGATAGGGAAGAGTGGTAGGCTTTTATGGATGTGTTAGTTCTCACCGTGTATGACATCATTTTGTTTCCCAGGATAGAAGACTTCGTGGATTACACCGCTATTGATGTCTTCGTGGCAAGGAAGACGAGGTCAGAGAACCCCGTAACAGCAGTCCTCGCAGATGTGTATGGAACCATGAGTTTTTGCCATGAGAGAAAAGGGAAGAAAATCCTATGTTGCTTGCCGGCATTGTATGCATGGATGACTGCACGCATGTTTAAAGGGGCAGTTGATGTCAGGTGTCCATCGGAGGATCCGTCGTACCAGGGGCTTAAAGGCAAAGGGGGCAATGAGTGGGCCCAATTCTTGGCTGGGTTGAATGGAGGGAAAGTAAAGTGGCGTCTTCCTTGGCTTGGGATTAAACCGTCTATCCAACATTGTGGCAATTTTCCTAATATACCTCTCACAGGTGCTAGATACTGTATCAACTACAATCCTGTTTTGGTTCAAAGACAATTCGGACATCCTATGAAGGAAGCACCTTCACCAGACTATCTCATAGCTTTCTTCATCTACTATGAGGACGGACATTGCACTGAAATGTTGAGGAGAGTCAGAAGTGCCTGGGAAAATGTGGTGCGAGCAGAAAAGGATTTGAGGATTGGAGTGGTGGATAGTCGGGTCAGTTATCACACTTGGATTCTAGAGAGAGTAAAAGAAGTCAAACTCCCTTTCAAGCCAATCAATGATCAACCAGCTAGTGAAGGACCATCCCAAGTCCTAGAGAGTGAAGAGGTGAAACAATTGAAGGCGGAGATGGAAAAGCTGAGGGAGGGAAACGTTAGGTTGGAAAAAGAATTACAGAGTGCGCGCAACGATTTTGTGGATATGAGGAATGATAATGAAGAAAAGTCACGGGCTTATGAAAAATTGTTAAAAGCCAGAAGGCTGAGAGGGATTATACATTCCGAGTGAAGCAGGATCTTGCAGCCGCAAGTAAAGAGTTAGCCATGAGAGTGAGTGAGAAGAATGTGGCTCTAGAAGAAGGCAGACAGTGGAAACAACTCTATGAGGAAGCCAAAAGAGATAAGCGGGAAGCCCTGAAAAGACTAAGAGAAGCGCAAGTTCAGGTACAAGAAGTGGGGCATCAGATGAAGGAAATGGCTACATCATTTGAGGCGGAGTTGAATCAAGAGCGCTGGAAGCTAGCAGAAGCTGAAGAAGAATATCGAGCCATGTTAAAACAGATGGAGGATTACATCGAGGAGCGAGAGGAGCGATGGAGGTCAATGGAATTTGAAGAAAGGCATGAGACCTTGGTAAAGAGAATGGAAGAGCACATCGCAGAGCAAGAAACGGTTGTAAAGCATTGGAAGGAAAGCTTCTCTCAGTTGGCTGCTTTGGCAAATGGAGCAATTGAAGACATCCCCCAAATGGTGTTGGAAGCTGAAGCAAGTACTCACTTTTGTAGCCCGCCAGCGGAGATAGAGCTTTTTATTAATCATTGTAAATGGTTGGTAGGCGAGATGAAATCCCTTATCACTCGGGCTAGGGCATGATGTATTTCGAGTTCTTTGCATTTTGTTTTCCATAGGAAATGTAATTAACTGGTTTCCTTTTAAATGAAAGATGTGGGATGTTTGTTTAGTATCTGCTTTGTGTTAATTTCCATCAATTATGCCATTGTCATCCTGTGATTCCCCCCTATTACTAGCATGCATCATCTTTTCTTGTGTTTAGCATGTTTCATTTTCATCTAATTAATTAAAATAATAAAACAGTACGAGTGAGAAAAAACAATGGCCAAATTTCCACAGCATCCATATAGGACTCGAGCCAATTCAAGAGCCATGGAAAGCTGGGAGGAGTCACAAGAATCTCTCAAAGCGAATGTTGGCCAGTTGAAAGACCAGGTCGGCCAGATCTTGGCAGCTCTTGAATCCATGAAGACTACTGGAGAGTCTTCATCTACACACGTTGATGGGAATGCCAACCTTTATCCCTCAATGTTCAATGCTGCGAGCCAATCGGTTCCTTTCCCACTGTATGGGTTGCCCCCAGGTTATACTCCTCCCGTAGGAGAATACTCAGAGGCAGAGCATGCCACATTCTCATTTTCCATGACTGTTAATATACCGCCAATCGGCACTCAGGGACTTGTCTCAGTGTCGGCTCCCATGGTGGGAACGGGAATGAATGAGACAAACACAGCTGAAGGAATACAGGTGACCCCAGTACCACATGTGGTTGCTAAGGAGGATTCTTCAGCCGAAGTTGCGCCGCACGCCACGGTGGTTGGGGGTTTAGTAGCCTCATTGGAGCTAAGGGTAGGCTGGAGAGTCTGGAGGCGAGATTGAGGGCTGTTGAGGGGGTTGAAAGCTATCGGTTTGGAGATATCGCTAGGCTGAGTTTGGTTTCGGGTGTGAAAATACCGCCTAAGAGCCATGTGACCATGTACTGCAGAAAGATGGCTGCGTATGCTCATGAAGAGCAGCTACTCATCCACGTCTTCCAGGAAAGCTTGGCTGGGGTAGTGTTGAACTGGTATACCCACCTAGAGCCATCTCGAATTCGTTGCTGGGCGGATCTGGCTAACGCCTTTGTGAAACAGTACGTGTACAACACGCATGTCGCACCCGACCGTCTACAGCTGCAGAATATGACAAAGAAGGACAGCGAAACCTTCAAAGAATATGCCCAACAATGGAGAGAGTTGGCTGCGCAAGTTCAACCGTCGTTGTTTGACAAAGAGATGGTGGCGATGTTCGTAAATACACTCCAGCCACCCTTTTATGAGCATATGGTTGGGAATGTATCTGTCAATTTTGTTGATACCATCATACTTGGCGAGAGGATAGAAATCGGGTTGAAAAATGGGAAGATAGCATATGGCCCACCTGCAGCTACAAGTCACAAAAAGCCCAGTTTCAATCCGGGGAAGAAGAAAGAGGGGGATGTACATGCAGCGTCGGTAATGCCTGTGTGGAGAGGTCAAGCCCCCACTCCTAATTATCGACCATACTTGAGCCCACTGCCCTATGCTGCTAACGCCTCGTTTGCTCAACAAACTAGGCCTCAACAACAACAAGCGTATTATCCATCGCAGCGTATCCCAACTGAAGCTTGGAGAGCTGGGGCAAACGTGAGCCCAAATCTGAATGCGGGTCAAAACACCAACCCCAGAAGGAATCAATTTATTAACTTCACCCCTATCCCTATGACTTACACAGAGTTGTTACCTAACCTGGTGAAAAAGGGTCTGGTTGCCATTTGCCCGATGAAGCCTGTACAGCCTCCGTACCTCAGGGGTTATGATGCAGAAGCCAGGTGTAATTATCATGAGGGAGGCGTGGGTCACTCAACTGAGCGATGTGTAACTTTCAAATATAAAGTACAAACTCTATTCGACTCGGGTTGGTTAAAGTTTCAAGAAGATAAGCCCAGCGTCGATGCTAATCCATTGTCTGGGCATGGGAGTTCCTCGACGAATGTCGTCGAGGTTGAAAAGCCTGACCTGATAAGAGACGTGGGCGAAATCCGAAGTTCTAGGAAGTTTATCTTAGAAGCTTTGTTGAAGGTGGGCCTAGTGAAGGGCGATTATGATCTGGGTATAACATGCGCACTCCATCCGGATGTTGGGCACTCTATTGAGGAATGTGTGGAATTCGAGAATTTTCTGCAAGATTTACTTGACAGAAATCTGATGCAAGTATGCCACAAGGTCAGAGAGGAAGAAGTGTTTGCACAAACTGGTGGAGAATCTGATGTAACTCTGCCAGAACCGTTGGTGATCCATTTCACTGGGACCACCCTTGTACCGGTAACTGAAGAAAATCTGTCTGTTGTCATCCGAGTGCCATCTCCCTTTCCTTACAAGAACGAGAAGGTCGTCCCGTGGAAATATGGGGCAATTGCGTTAGATGAGGGAAATGATGCAGATCCGGCCGTTGAAAACATATCAGGCATTGGTGGAATGACCAGAAGTGGACGACTCTTTACACCACTAGAGTTGGCGAGAGAAAGAACCAATGATAAGGAAGCAACAATGGCTGCAAAAGCAAAGGAGTTCTTGAAAGGGAAGAGTGTGCAGGCCGAAGAGACCCCTGACAAGGAGGAAAAGAAGGAGATATCCGAAGAAGAGGTTGGTGAATTCCTAAAATTCATACAACAGAGTGAATATAAAGTGGTGGAACAACTGAATCGTATGCCCGCCCGGATCTCCTTGCTGGAATTGCTTATGCATTCTGCTTCCCACCGTAAGCTGTTAATGAAGATACTCAGTGAGGCTCATGTGGAGCAAGGTATTTCTCTGAACAAGTTCGAGGGCATTGTTGGCAATATCGTTGCTAATAATTACCTCACCTTTACCGATGAGGAGATACCTATTGAAGGAAGAGGACATAACAAAGCTCTGCATGTCTCGGTGAAATGCCTGGATCATGTAATAGCGCGTGTCTTGGTGGACAATGGCTCCTCCCTGAACGTCATGCCAAAAGCAACATTGGAGAAGCTACCCAGTGATGGAATGCGTATGAAGCCGAGCTCTATGATTGTGAGAGCTTTTGATGGTAGTAAAAGGGAAGTGATGGGAGAGGTGGAACTGCTGGTCCAAGTTGGTCCGTGTGTCTTTCAAGTGACATTCCAGGTCATGGACATCCTCCCGGCCTATAGTTGTTTGTTGGGTCGCCCATGGATCCATTCTGCGGGGGTTGTGCCTTCCACACTGCACCAGAAGCTGAAGTATGTCATGGGAGATAAACTGGTGATAGTGGCAGGAGAGGAGGATCTCCTAGTGAGCGGGCCATCATCCACACGCTATATTGAGGCAGCCGAGGAAGCTCTCGAGACAGCATTCCAATCTCTGGAGATCGTGGGAAATACCTACGTGGAGCCATTCCCGGTAAACCCGCATCTGTCGCGTGCCTCTATCATGATGGCCAAGGTCATGCTGAAAGAAGGTTATACGCATGGGAAAGGTTTGGGCAAGTATGGACAGGGGCGAACATTCCCTCTGGAGGTCGTCGAAAACAAGAATAGGTATGGCCTGGGATACAAGCCCACCAAAGAGGACAGGAAAAGGCTGATGGAAGAGAGGAGAGAGCGCAGTCTGGCTCGGGCGGAAAGACGGGAGCCCAAGGTGGGAAAGATTCGTATCTGTAACCTCAAGGAGAGCTTTCACAGTGTTGGATGGGTTAACACTGGCCAGATAGCAGCCGTGGAGAATGAAGATGGAGCGGAAAGCTCAAGTTTCGTGCAGGCCTGCTCCCAGATGCACAACTCGACAATTGGGAGACGCGCGATTTACCCGTGATGCTTAATTTGAACAAGATGTAATAGTTTTAACTAATCCTATAGCTTTACCCAAGGCTTTAGGATTCGTGACTTATAGGTTGACATTTTTAGTTTTATGCCCAGCGTGATGATCAAATCGTGTTTGTTTGTGTTTTATCATCATTTTGCATTCTTCATCGTTTTCCTATTTATTTATTTCCTTTTCATAAACTTAAATAATGCAGATATGACAATGAATGTTTTGAAAATAACCATGTCGATATTCCTAATTTCGAGCACCCTATCAATAATACGGAAGATGATTGTGATGATGACTCGGAACCCTCTCCTGAATTGTTGAGATTGGTGGAACAAGAGTCTAAAGAGATAAAACCTCACCAGGAGGATGTTGAAGTACTCAATTTGGGAGAGGAGGATGAGGTAAAGGAAGTGAAGATCAGTACAAGCATGAAAGCAGAAGTGAGAGAAAAGTTGCGTGTCTTACTGAAGGAGCTTAGAGATGTGTTTGCCTGGTCTTACAACGACATGCCAGGTCTACACACAGATATTGTGCAGCACAAGCTCCCACTCAAGCCGGAATGCCCACCGGTGAAGCAAAAGCTAAGAAGATTGAAACCGGAAATGTCCTTGAAGATCAAAGAGGAGGTACAGAAGCAACTCAATGCAGGGTTTCTGGCTGTGGCGAGATACCCACAATGGGTAGCAAACGTTGTGCCGGTGCCTAAGAAGGATGGCAAAGTTCGAATGTGTGTCGATTATCGTGATTTGAATCGTGCAAGCCCAAAGGATAATTTCCCGTTACCACACATCGACACTTTAGTGGATAATACAGCCAAGTTTTCACTATTTTCATTTATGGATGGTTTCTCGGGATATAATCAGATCAAGATGGCGCCTGAGGATATGGAAAAGACAACCTTCATCACTTTGTGGGGGACTTTCTGTCATAAAGTGATGTCTTTTGGCCTCAAGAACGCTGGGGCAACATATCAAAGAGCAATGGTGGCACTTTTTCATGATATGATGCACAAGGAGATTGAGGTTTACGTGGATGACATGATTGCGAAGTCCGAATCGAAAGAAGAACACATTCTCAATTTGAGAAAGTTATTTCAAAGATTGAGAAAGTACAAACTCAAGTTAAACCCCGCCAAATGCACGTTTGGAGTGAAATCCGGGAAATTGCTGGGCTTTATTGTCAGCCAAAAGGGGATAAAAGTTGATCCTGACAAAGTGCGAGCGATAATGGAAATGCCTGCGCCTAGAACGGAAAAGGAGGTTCGAGGTTTTTTGGGTAGATTGAACTACATTGCTAGATTCATCTCCCAATTAACCGCTACTTGCGAACCATTGTTCAAGTTATTACGAAAGAATCAGGCTGTGGTTTGGAATGAGGATTGTCAGACCGCTTTTGAAAAAGTCAAACAATACCTGCAAGACCCTCCTGTGTTGCGTCCACCTGAGCCAGGAAGGCCACTCATTTTGTATTTGACTGTATTGGATAAGTCAATGGGTTGTGTATTGGGCCAGCATGATGAAGCTGGGAAAAGAGAGCACGCTATATATTACCTGAGCAAGAAATTCACAGACTGTGAACAAAGATATTCGTCGTTAGAGTGAACTTGTGCGCATTGGCGTGGGCTGCTCATCGCTTAAGGCAGTACATGTTGAGTCATTCCACCTGGTTGATATCCAAGATGGATCCAATCAAGTATATTTTCGAAAAGCCTTCTCTCACTGGAAGGATAGCTCGGTGGCAAATGCTATTGTCCGAATATGACATTGTGTATGTTACTCAGAAATCCGTTAAGGGTAGTGCTCTAGCAGAATACCTGGCCCATCAACCCATTAGTGATTATCAGCCAATGCAACTTGAATTTCCCGATGAAGATATCATGGCTCTATTTGAAGAGAACCAGGAAGACCGAAATGAGAAAGCATGGACAGTATTGTTTGATGGCGTCTCGAATGCGATGGGACACGGCATAGGGGCAGTGCTTATCTCTCCGGAGAATCAGTATTTACCGGTGACAGCAAGACTGTGTTTTAATTGCACGAATAACATCGTTGAATATGAAGCATGTGCTATGGGTATTCGAGCGGCAATTGAATCTAAGGTGAAAATTCTGGATGTATATGGAGATTCAGCTTTGCTCATCCACCAGTTGAAAGGAGAATGGGAGACTAGGGATACAAAATTAATTCCCTACCAAGCTTACATCAAGGGATTAATGGAGTATTTCGACTCCATCACGTTTAATCACATACCGCAGGAGGATAATCAATTAGCAGATGCGTTGGCTACCTTGTCGTCGATGTTTGAAGTTGACCAAGACGCGGAATTACCAATGATTGAAATGAAGAGCCATGCAGAGCCAGCATATTGCCATTTCATCGAGGAGGAGGTAGATGGTAAACCTTGGTATTTTGATATCAAGAAATATCTTAAGACCCGAGAATATCCTGAGAAGGCATCTGAAAACGATAAAAGATCGCTAAGGAGGCTGGCTGGCAGCTTCGTCTTAAGTGGGGATATTCTATACAAGAGAAATCATGACATGGTTCTCCTAAGATGCGTGGATGCAAAGGAAGCTGAGCTGATATTGAAAGAAGTGCACGAAGGTACATTCAGCACACACATGAATGGGCACTCAATGGCTAGGAAGATATTGAGGGCTGGGTACTTTTGGTTGACAATGGAAAACGATTGCTGCACACACGTTAGAAAGTGTGAGAAATGTCAGATGTATGCAGATAATATCAATGCGCCACCTACGGCCCTGAACGTGTTGTCCGCACCATGGCCATTTTCAATGTGGGGCATAGATGTCATCGGAGCTATAGAACCAAAGGCGTCAAATGGACATCGCTTCATACTTGTTGCAATCGATTACTTCACCAAATGGGTTGAGGCTGCTTCGTATGCCAACGTGACTAGAAAGGTGGTGACGAGGTTCATAAAAAAGGAATTGATTTGCAGATATGGGCTCCCTAACAAGATCATCACTGATAATGCCACCAACCTAAACAACCAGATGATGGCAGAGTTGTGTGAAGAATTCAAAATTCACCACCATAATTCCTCTCCTTATCGTCCAAAGATGAATGGGGCAGTAGAAGCTGCTGACAAGAATATCAAGAAGATTGTGCAGAAGATGGTGCTCACCTACAAAGATTGGCACGAAATGTTTCCTTTCGCTTTACATGGATACCGCACATCGGTACGAACATCGACTGGGGCAACGCCATTCTCGCTAGTGTATGGGATGGAAGCAGTACTTCCATTTGAGGTGGAAATCCCATCCTTACAGGTGTTAATGGAAACTCAGTTAGAGGAAGCTGAGTGGGTTCAAGCCCGATTCGACCAACTCAACCTCATCGAAGAAAAAAGGTTAACAGTTGTGTGTCATGGACAGCTATATCAAAGGAGAATGAAAAAGGCGTTTGACAAAAGGGTGCACCCAAGAGAGTTTCATGAAGGCGAGCTGGTGTTGAGGAAGATTTTGCCAATTCAAAGGATCATAGAGGCAAGTGGACTCCAAATTATGAAGGGCCATTTGTGGTGAAGAAAGCATTCTCTGGTGGGGCACTAATTCTCACAAGGATGGATGGAGAGGAGTTACCGTTACCGGTCAATTCTGATGCTGTCAAAAAGTTTTATGCATGATGATTCCGCGATAGGGGATGCCATTAGGAGATTGACATTTGTCTTTAAAGTTTGTTGTACTCTGTGTTGTTTCATTTAATAAATACCACATATCCTCATTTTTATTTTTGCTCGTATACTTTCTGAAATATTGCATATCGCGCTGAGCTGTTAGGTAAACAAGGGAAATTGAAAATGAAAATAATTAAACGCGTGTTAATAAAAGCATCACGGGTATATTCGGTCGGCAAGCTCGGTCCTGGTGGATGTCGTGAGAAACAAAAAGAAAAAAGCAAAAGAAAAAGACACATGTTGAATTCGTTGTCAATAAAGTTGTCAATGGCATAGCATTTTCGAAAAGCAAAAGCAAAACAAGTTTCTTTAAAAAGATAAAAAATAAAAAAATAAAAATAAAAATAAAAATAAAAATAAAAATAAAAAAATAAAAAATATCAAAGTTGAGTTTTCTCCTGAACCAAGGTTTCGTGGGTAACCAGTGTTCTTCTCCTACTAAAGCATCTGCATTCATATTTACTTGAACCCTTAACCTTTTCGTTTCCCCTTAAAACAAAGGATTGTCATGGATATAATACTGGGGCAGTTTTCATCATGGTACCCGTGCCCGATGATCCGTTGATCGGGGAGATAAAAAGTAAATAAAAAAATAAAAAAAATAAAAAATAAAAAAAATGAAACTGATGTGTCAACCACTACATAGTTTTGTTTCAGGTTTAAGGTCGTGAGAAAGTAAAGGAAGCAAGATTCAGAGTGACGTGTGGCCATTTTTCTTTATCCAAACGACAAAAGAAGTTTATCCAATTGCACCCCTTTTGAGCCATAAATTATAATTGCTTTCGTCACCCTCAACAAGAATCATTAGCACATCGATGTCAACCTAAAGGGTACATCAAGGGCATCCAAAACCAAGGAGAAAATTTCTGAAAAAAAAAAGAAAGAAAAAGAAATGAAAAATAAGGTTTCAAATAGGTCCACAATAGAGGCAATGAAGCAGACGACCCAAAAGGGAAAGGAAAAAGAAAAAAACAAACAATGGAAAAAAGGATGTTCGAAGTTCCAAGCTCCTAGAGACAGTCGACTCGACACCTTGCAAATGATCCTTGTCAAAATGATTTAACCCTTAAGCATTTACTTGGGCCTTCATTATCCATTTCTTTCATAACCCTTTGCCTTTTAGCCACGATACAAGCCAATTAAAGTCCACGCCGACTGGAGAATGTTTATTCTGATCTTCCTCACGAATTTAACTCTGGAACGAAATGATGTGGCGAATGACACAATCACTTTTAAAAAAAAAAGAAAAAAGAAAAAAAAGCATCGAAAAGGAAAAATAAAAAGATGTGAAGTCTCCCCGTCAATCAAGAATCACCAATTTGGGGCAATCCTTCCTAACCAAACCTTCCCACCTCTCCAAAGCATACTTATTGTGCAAAATTGGGGCAGTCTTGTGAGCCCAGCATGTCAACCGCACTTGCCCCCAGATGAGAGACACACAAGCGTTAATATTGCTCACAAATAATCATTTAGCCATCTACCGTTCATAACTATTTTCCCACGCCTTCTCGGGTTCAAGTTAATTTGGGTTTCTAAAAGCGGTAAAGGAAAAGTGAGCTAATGGTTACACTATTCATCAAAGAACTTACTGTTTCTTGACATTATTTTCAACAAATGCATTTTAAATGTACATCGTGTTCCACGACAATATTGACAACGAATTCCAAGCATGGGATTTTCAAAAAAAAAAAAAGAGAACAAAAAGAGAGAAGAAGAAAAAGAAAATGAAGAAAGAGAAAGTGAGAGAAAAAAAAAACAAGTGTCTCATGAGTCTATGCATTCATGCACCATCATGACATACCATCATTTCAAGGAAAGTAAGGAAATTGCAAAAAAAAAAAAAATTCCTTAAAGGAAAGGAGAAGTTGGAAAAAGGGTTAACACGACCTTTACATGTAGGTATCTCCAACGTTTTGCTCAGTATTTACCAATGTTTCTTCAATGGATCTGAACCCAAATGTTTCTTCTACGATAGCACCCCTCTATAAGACAATCGTCGCACCTAATGGTCACTCTTTCATTCATCCATATGGTTGTTACACCCTCAACGGGGTTATTACACCTCACTCATTCATCCATAGGGTTGTTACACCCTCCACGAGGTTATTACACCTCACTCATTCATCCATAGGGTTGTTACACCCTCCACGAGGTTATTACACCTCATTCATTCATCCATAGGGTTGTTACACCCTCCACGAGGTTATTACACCTCACTCATTCATCCATAGGGTTGTTACACCCTCCACGGGGTTGTTACACCTCATTCATTCATCCATAGGGTTGTTAAACCCTCCACGAGGTTATTACACCTCATCCACTCATCCATAGGGTTGTTACACCCTCCACGAGGTTATTACACCTCACTCACTCATTCATAGGGTTGTTACACCCTCCACGAGGTTATTACACCTCACTCATTCATCCATAGGGTTGTTACACCCTCCACGAGGTTATTACACCTCACTCATTCATCCATAGGGTTGTTACACCCTCCACGAGGTTATTACACCTCATTCACTCATCCATAGGGTTATTACACCTCATTCACTCATCCATATGGTTATTACACCTCATCCACTCATCCATAGGGTTATTACACCCTCCACGAGGTTATTACACCTCATTCACTCATCCATAGGGTTATTACACCTCATTCATTCATCCATAGGGTTGTTACACCCTCCACGAGGTTGTTACACCTAATTTCTCTCAAGCACAGCTTTGGTCCAGCATTTTTAAACCCAGTTTCATTTGGAACCTTTAGTTTTTCTGTAATTTTCGGCCCTTTGCTACGCAATGGTCGAATCCAGTTTCCCTTTTTACATCGGCCCTCTGCTAGGCAATGGTCGGACGCTCTTTGTTACTTCATGACACTCTTCTTTGATTTTTCTTATTATATCTACTTGAATCGGTTGTTGTTTATTTCTCTTCTCTTTTGAAATCCAGACGAAATTAGTATTTCTATCTTTACTTATTTTTTTACTATATAATATGAAAACATCACTATGTCATATTATCCAGTAAAATCTAAACTAAGTAAAGAGGGGCAGCTGTCAATACCAAATTTCGTCCGGATTAATTTTAGGTTTTACATTTTATCCTGATTTTCATTTTATTTATTCATTTACTTGTTTTAATTTTTATTCCTTCTTTTTATTTCTTTTTATTTTTATTTTAAGCACCCTATCTTATTTTCTTTTTTATTTTTATTTTTCTTTTTATTTTTCTTTTCATAATCCTCACTTTTAGTTTGTCTTTGCTTTTGATATATAATTAAGTTAGTAAAAAAAATAATAAAAAAAGAAAAGAAAGGAAAAGTCGGTTTGTCGTTTTGTGCAAAAGGAGACAACGTTGTTGTCTGCTATGGGAAGGACAATGCAAGTTTGAGAAGGACATAGAGGCGATTTGGAGGGCAGACGTGGTGCGAATTTGGCAGAGGAGTTGCAGGAGACGGTTAAAGCATTTGGTGTTGAGGGAGTTGAGCATGGATCAAAAAGGCAAGAAAAGCAAGAAGGAAAAAAAAGAGGGAGGTGTTACGATACACAAAAGGGGAGGAGAGTTACAAAAATTCGGGGGAGAAATAGAGGAGAGAAAAAACTTACACGCAGCGGAGAGGGGTCTTCATCTTTAATTACCACCAAGTCTCCGACACCCACGTTTTACTTGCGAACGACGCGTGAGGCCAGTCAGCGGGGAAGAGAAGGGTCGTCATCGGAAGCGTGGAGCCAACTAAAGCAATTGAAGCTCCGAGAGGTAACTGCACCGTTGCAATGTATGTTGTTTGATTGCTCTGTTTTGAATATGATTTTATGGTGTGAAATTTTTACTTCTCCATCATTGTCCAGTATATTAGAGCCTTACCTTTAATCACTTGGTTTCATAAAAAATACATGAGTTTACTGCCATTGCCTTCTCCTTTGCCACCCTTTATCCTTGCTCTTAGCTTCTTTGCATAAAATAAAAAAAAACACACAGACAACCCCATCATCATCTATCTTCCCCACTTGCTAATCCCCATTCACCAGCACACCATACACGCGTTCATCCGCCACCTGAATCCAAACCTCCCCATCCTGTCATCCTCTCCACCGAGAATCATTAGGCCGCCTAAACCAACTCACCTCCTCCATCACCATATCTAAACCACTCCATCACATCCTTAATATGCACCATACAAAGACAAACGCAGTGAAACACTCTTGGCACCTCATCCTTTTCCACGAAGCCAACCCAACATGCCCCCCCCCTTTTAACATCACAGCCCCATAGACTTTCAACCTGCACCGAGAAAAGAAACAACACAAAACTAAATCGATTCCCCAACCTCATTCCAATTCCTCTCCGCTAAGGCAAAATTCCATATGCCTTCACCAAAGTTAAGCAGTTTTCACTATTTACAGAACCATTCTCCTTCAACACTAATCCACAAATTCATCTCCATTCTTCTTCACAAACCCCTCGCATACAACCTCTGTATCGCAAATTCGAACCTTTTGAATGTGAATCATGCCATGAAAGAAGAGAAGCAGTGATCCATTCTTCACCACCGATTCTCGAATAAAAGCTAAAAGCACAATACCTCCGGCTTGGTCTGAATCCAAGGGAGGTCCCTCTCCTGCGCCATTATCGGCTTCATTAGTGACGAAACGTCGACGGTGTGAGGATGCGATGGAAATGGGGGTTGGGTTTTGCTACTGTGGATGCTGCGACAGCGTCGAGTTCCGGCGGCCTGGGATGTTGAGGAGGTGAACGGCGACACTGACTAGTGGAGGTGACGCGATTTGAGACTGGTGGTCTGGGTGGTGCTTGGGAGTACGATAGACGACGCAAATCTAGTGCTTGGGGGCGTTTCTTTGGCGGTCGACGTTGTGGTGACGGCGACGGCACGCGGTGGTCAGTCGGGTGCGTGAGTGACGGAGAGGAGGGAGATCGTCGGCAGCGGTAAAGCTCGTCGGCGTCGAGGAGAGAAGAGGGTGGCGCGGTGGCTGGATTCAAAGCAGTGGTGGCCGGCGATGCTCAAGGGTGGAAACCCCAACCCTAGGACGAAGCGAGAGGGGAGGAAGAGCAATGACGCCGCGGTCGGCGGTGACTCCGATGAGATGTGGTGTTGTCGGCGATGACGAGGCTAAAAAGGGTGGTTTCGCCGGTGGCTGGTTCTGATGGTAGCATTGATGGGTGGCTGTTGGTGTCATCAGCAGAGGGAATGGGAGAAGGGCCTTAGTAGAATGAGTGAAGATTTTGAGAGACCCCTGAACTTAGGAGTGAACGAGTTGAGCCTGCCTGGGTTAAAACCCAACAACAACAAAAAAAAAGAGCCTTCCAATCCGCACCCCCTCTTTCCACTAAGTTGCATCCTTATTTACTTGGGCTTAGGCCCAATCTGTCATTAGAGACAAATTATGTTTAGACACCCCTTTCTCCTTTTTTAGCACTACCACACCCCTTTATTTTTATCAATTAACTTTTCCTTTTATATTTACTCTTTATTTTCATTTAGTAGCTTATCTATTTATCTTATTCTCTACCCTTTATCCTTCATTTAGTAATTTACTTATTTATTTTATCTACCCTTAAGTATATATATTTAAAAAAATATATTTTAAAAGATTTAAGCACATGTGCGACCATTCGCGTCAGCCTTGTGTTGAAAACCTTTTTCTTCTTCTATTTTAAAAATACAAAAAAAAAATTATTTTAAAAGGTCTAAGCACACGTGCGACCATTCGCATCAGCCTTGTGTTAAAAACCTTTGTTTTCTTCTTCTATTTCAAAAAAAAATTAAAATTATTTTAAAAGCTTTAAGCACACGTGCGACCATCCGCGTCAGCCTTGTGTTGAAAACCTTTTTCTTCTTCTTTTAAAAAATTTACAAAAAAATTATTATTATTTTAAAAGGTTTAAGCACACGTGCGACCATCCGCGTCAGCCTTGTGTTTAAAACCTTTTCCTTCTTCTTTTAAAAATTAACAAAAATTTTATTTTAAAGGTTTAAGCATACGTGCGACCATCCGCGTCAGCCTTCGTTGAAAACCTTTTTCTTCTTCTTTCAAAAAATTAACAAAAAATATAAAACATCATATTTTCAAACAATCATCCAAACCTAATTCTAGAACTACGTAACCCTAATTTCTCACTTTGAGAATACGTAGGAGCAAGGTCAATCCTTGTCGGGCCCAAAAAACTAAAAAATATATTTGTTTCTTTGTAGTGTCTTTTAAGGAAAGTTAAACATTTTTGAAAACCACATTTTATTCGCGTATTTAATTAAAGGTACTGCCTTAGGGCAGACATTGTAGGGTGCTAATACCTTCCCTACACGTAACCGACTTCCGAACCCAAAATCTGGTTTTCGTGGACCTTGCCTTATCTTTTATATGGTTTTTTCCGTAGTTTTCCAGAATAAACTATGGTGGCGACTCCAAAACTCTTTTTCCTAAACATTTTCCTTTATTTGGATCGTCGTCCCGTCGCGATTTCCGGTTGCGACAGTCTCCTAGACAAAGCATCAGCAACGTGATTCTCCTTGCCAGGGCGGAAACGTATCTCAAAATCATAGCCAACTAGCTTGGAAGCCCATTTAAATTGTTGTTCTATTAGTAAGCGTTGGTTAGTGAGAAATTTCAGGCTCTTTTGATCTGTAACGATAACAAAATGATTGTCCATGAGATAGTGTTTCCATTTCTGAACTGCTTAGACTATAGCCATCAACTCCCGCTCATACACTGATTTTTGCTGACCCATGTCAGACAAGGCTTGACTCCAAAAGGCCAAAGGTTGACCCTCCTGCAATAAAACAACCCCCAATCCTTTGCTAGAAGCATCTATTTCCAAGGTGAAAGATTTGGAAAAATCTGGAACAACCAATATTGGCAATTTAGAAACAGCACCCTTTAATGCATCAAATGCCCGTTGCGCCTCATGTGTCCAGCAAAATCCCTCCTTAGTTAATAATTGTGCGAGAGGTTTGGCAATCTGACCAAACCCTTTCACAAATCTTCTATAATATCCGATTAACCCAAAAAATCCCCTCAAAGCCTTTGCATTTTTTGGAACTGGCCAATTGGTCATAGCTTCCACTTTAGTTGGATCTACAGTCACACCATCCTTGGAAACAATGTGACCCAAATACTCCAGCTGTAGTTGGCCAAATATACACTTCTTATGATTAAGTTTTAAATGATGACACTACAATAACTTTAAAACCTCCTGTAGATAAGTCACATGAGTAGCCATAGTGAGGTTGTATACCAGTATGTCATAAAAAAAAAAACAAGGACAAACTTCCTTAAAAATGATTTAAGAATCTGATTCATTAAAGCCTGAAAAGTGGCTGGAGCATTAGTCAAGCCAAATGGCATAACCAAAAACTCATAATAGCCTTCATGGGATCGAAAAGCAGTATTTTCAATGTCCTCCTCTTTCATGAGAATTTGACGATAACCAGATTTTAAATCCAATTCTGAAAATGTGGTTGCACTAGCCAACTCATCCAACAATTCCTCTATGACAGGAATATGAAATTTGTTAGGAATAGTGATCTTATTGAGAGCCCGATAGTCTACACAAAACCGCCACCCTCCATCTTTCTTCTTGACCAATATGATGGGGCTTGAATAAGGACTCATGCTTGGTTTGATGATTCCCGCCTGCAACATTTCTCTGACTAAGCGTTCAATCTCATTTTTTTTGTTGATGAGAGTATTTGTAAAGCCTAAGATTAGGAATAGATGCTCCCTCATGAAGATGTATAGCATGATCATAAGGGCAACTGGGAGGAAGGCCAACTGGATCTTTGAAAAAGGTCATTATGGGACTCTAAAATGGGTAGAAGTTGTACATGAATAGTACTGTCATTCTCTTCCTTCTCTGGGTCCCATTTAATCACATAACATGAGTCATTGTTCTTAAAATCACGCACCAACTTTTTCAAAGAAGATTCTGATTTGGAAAGAGTGGGATCACCCACAAGGATTGCTCTTCGTTCCCCTTACCAATTGTTAATCTTAAATTTCCAAAATCAGCCCTTACCTCGCCTAATGAAGCCAACCATTCTAATCCCAAGATAACATCCGCACCCCCCAATGTGAAAACAAAAAATTCTTGTTGAATTTTCAGGCCTTGTACTTCTAGAATAAAACCATGACACTTCCCATGACAATGCACCTTATGGAAGAGTGGGTTCTTGATGTAACCCACATCTGGCAATCAGATCTGGAGAAATAAAATTGTGTGAGGCTCCACAGTCCAACAAAACCACTACTTTCTCATGCCCAATTGTCCCCCAAAGTTTCTAGGACTTCTTGGTTGTAAGTCCCGCCATGGTACATTGAGATAGTTGTAAAATTTGACCTATCTCTATTGTTCCTTCCTCTTGAGAATCAATAGGAGGTTGAAGGGTATCTAGTCCAGATAAGTCCTCCTCAGACATAAGCAACATGTGCAATTGTTTATTTCTACAAATATTTCTAGGACCAAACTTCTCATCACACCTGAAACATAAGCCTTTTTTAACCTTATCATGTATTTCCTCCTGAGACAATTTTCGAAAAGGCACTCGATTTGACTGATTTACACTACGAAACGTTCCTATAGAAGCATTGTTGTCCCCTCGACCACTACTGGAATTATTAAAGCCCGGTGAACTGCCCCCGTCCTTAGAATAACTACGAGTCATTGAAATAGGTTTGGAGACATTGTTATTGTGTAGAATAAGGAAATGGCCACCTTTTGAGACGATTCGAACCTTTTCCTCCACCATTTGAGCCTTCATCATTAACTCTGGAAGAGTACTAGGTTCATACAACTTAACTTCAGCCTTGATTTCCTCTTTCAACCCATTCAGAAAAATGCCCACCAAATAATTTTGATGAATCCCCTTCAAAAACCCAGCATATTGTTCAAATTGCTCTATATAGTCCTCCACCAACCCCGATTTCAAAAGGATTTTGAAGCATCATGGGTTGAAAACGGCGGATAACTGCCACCTTGAATGCTGCCCACGTAGGATTTGGATTGCAAGTTTCCAACCACTGAAACCAATTTAAGGCCCTTCCTTCCAAAGCAACTATGACTGCCTGCATGCGTTCCTCCTCACTGACTTCCTTCAATCGAAAATAACGTTCAAGACGGTTAGTCCAACCATACGCCTCCTCCCCTGCAAAAACTGGAATGTCCAGTTTCCTCCATTTGGAGGAAGATAAATGATGACTTGTCTCTTCTTCCAATCGTGACCCTTGACCAACATTCATCACTGAAGCAGTTTCACCCTTTGTAGCACTACAAGACAACGTTTCAACCACGACTAGGGATGGCAAAAAAATTCGCGTGTATTTTAATACCCGCTTCTAAACGGGTCGGGTACGAGTATTATACTATCCGTACTCGCAGATATCCGTTACCCGCAAAAAATAAAAAAATAATAATTTTAATTTAATTTAATTAAAAAAATTTTAATTAATCCCCTCTGTTACCTGATACCACCTTCATCTCACGTTTTTTTTTTTCTGAGTTACATTCAAACACATCTCCATTTTTCCTTTCTCTCCAACACAGATATCCTTTTCTCTCCAACACAGATCTGCCTGACAAAATACTGAACCGTGTAGTAGCAACCGGTCATATAAGGGGAACCACCATTCGCGTCAAAGGTAGTTTCCCTTTCTTCATCTCCAACACAGATCTGTGTTCAGTATTTTGCATTTCAGTCATCAAAGGTGGTTCCCTTTCTTCATCTCCAACGTAGATCTGCCATTTTTCCTCCATTTTCACTGATAAAAAGCCCTTTTCACCATTTAAATCTATCTTCTCACCGATTAGAGTCATCTTCACCAATTGTTCTTCTTTGTCTTCCGATTAAAAGCCTCTCCACCATTTGTTCTTCAATATCCACCGTTCCATCACTCACTCGAACCGATTAATCGGTTCATATTGTGTTTTCCCCCTTTTCTAGGGTTTTTGTGAGTTTAGAGAGGGGAGAAGAAGGAGCTTCCTTTTGCGGGTTTGGATGAGGGAAGAAGAAAACGTTGGCGGCATCGTCGATGGCGAGTGGGAATTTCGAGCAGAGGCGACGCGAACACGGTGCCAGGTTTTTATTTTCGCTTTCGGCCGGCCACGATGAGGCGCGACGGCGACAGTAAAGAGAAGAGGAGGGTCGGCTGCATATGGAGATGAAGAAGAGACGTAAGTTGTCTTTTCATTTCTGGATGAAGAAAATAAGAAACCCTAATCTAATTTGAACAAAAAAAAATGGGCCTTGGACCAATACTCACTGGCAGTACTCCCACAAATTTATTGTTACACCCCTAAATTCATGGCTTGAACTATAAACGCACTCCTGGTTTTTATTTTTTTTCGGGTATCCACAAGTACCCGCGAATATTTTTTAAGCGGGTACCCGGCGGGTAGCGGTAGACTTTTATCCGACGGGTCGGGTTGCGGGTAGGCACTATCCGTGTCCGACCCGACCCGTTGCCATCCCTAACCACGACTGTTAAACCTCTAATCATGTCCTCCAAATGTTGGAAGCGCTCATGAGACTGATGTTCCTGTTTGTCCTTATCTTGGATTAATTCCTGCAACATTTTGTCCGCAACATCTAATCTAAATTCCATTCTTGTATTTACCATACTCCACACACGCCCTCACAGTACCAAGAACTAGGCTCTGATACCAATTTGATAGGTATACATAATTCTCTAGATAGATGAATAAATATATTAGGTTAAACCCATTCAGAGGTATCTGTTTTGAAGTTTTTGTCTCATTTACATCACCGTCTTATTTTTTTTGCCAATTGAGTCCATAAAAATGCAAAATTGAAAGAAATTGACCCCTACCGTTAAATCAAGTTAACAGGGTTAATTTTCAGCTGACGTAAGGGTTAGGTGTACATTTATAGTCGCGTGGCGTGCACAAAACCTTTTACGTAGATTTAATTATACATGTGGCAGTAAAATTAAAATGTCAATGTTTTTATTAAAGATTTTAAAATTAAGATTATTTTAAAATAGAATTAAGATTAAAATTATATGACAAATCTGAAGCTCAGTTTCCCAAACACAATCTCCAACAGAAACCCTGATTTCCAAATCCAAACCCTAGCCGTCGCACCTTCCTTAGCCACCTTGCCTCCGTCACGTGCAACCTCACCACCACCCACCTTGTCGTCGGCCACCACGAGCAACCTAGCGTCGCCGCCATCCTCCATCACGAACCACCAACTCTTCTCTGTCGCGCCACTTAAACCAAGAATCGCAGCAGAAGAAGCCTTGTGATGTTCAATCTCTATGGTCGTCGCACCTCCATCATCAGCGAGAGCAATCTCCATTCTCGAATCTGCACTCAGGGAAACATAGAGAAACCTAGCAGAAGCCCAAAAATTGTGATGAACCCTAATCACGCAAAGCTTGTTCGAAACCGAATCGGGCCACTGCTGCCATGTTCGTCCTCCTTTAGAGATTTCGAAACCTACAAGGAAAGCAAAGACCCAGAAGCAATTTTAATCCCACCGCTTCTCGATCGACCCACTTTTCATCTCCCCAACCGCTCCATCTCCAACCAAATCATCACCAAGATCAGCCGTCCCATCTCTGGCCATAAGAAAACCTGCATGTGTTCCCCTACTACACACCTCGGCTCCTTCTGATGCAGCTTACACAAGAACATTGCCACCAACAACCACCACACGGATTCCTACCCCTCCAATCGTCTCAATATGCGCAGATTCGCGATGAAGAACTCGCTTGTGAGGATCGGAGGCGATCTAGGTGTGGCAGCGAGCGACGCAGGTTTGTGGAAGGAAGAAGGAAGAAGCTCTGGTTATTTTAAACAAATTATTCATAATAAAAATTAAATAATACAAATAATTAATAATAATTAACAATAATAATAATAAAAATTAAAATAATAATAATAATTGAGCTTGCCACGTGCATAATAATCTCACGTAAAAGTTTTGTGCACGCCACGTCACAATAATTGTCCACCTAACCCGCTGAAAGTTAACCCCGTTAGCTTGATTTAACGGCATGGGTCAATTTCTTTCAATTTTGCATTTTTAGGGACTCAATTGGCAAAAAATAAGACGGGAATGTAAATGGTAAAAAAACTCCAAAATAAAGACCTCCTAATGGGTTTAACCAATATATTACTCAGAAGAACTTAATTAGAAAACCACAATTGTTATACCCAAGTGATAAAACAGAAGAATTCAACATACAATGCTCCAGGTCTTTCGAGAGGATCGGTCTCTCCCTAATTTCTCTTTTACAACCTCCTAAAAAAACTACCTAACATCATCTAACATAAAGATAATATAAAAGATAATTACACAACACAACTGCAGGTTATAACTACCTACTAGGAAGTTATAACTATATACCTCCTCTATTTCTTCTCAGATAAACCTGGCCACTAAACCTATCATACACCTACCTAAATTAACATATAGGCGATTCAAGGGTTTGGCTACACAAATGAAAATTATACTACAAAGAATATCTAGTCGTGCAGCTCTTTCAACCAGACTTCCAAGATGATACACTAAGAATTCCAACTCCTTCCATTGAACTGCTTTGGAAGATACATAAAGATTTTACCACATTGTCTCTCAGTCCACGAGTATAGGCACCAACTAAACGCCTACATGAAATTTAAAATGTGAACAATTATAGATTTTAGGTATCTGAAATAACAACAGTAACAGTATAAATAGAGGAATACACACCTCAGCATGTTTCAAAGAACTCAATATTCGTTATTTTATTGATATTCATATTTTAATAAAAGCAAAAGTATATTATTTCGGCTTAAAAAATAATTACAGTATTTTTTTCAGCTTTGAACAAAGGAATCAGAAAAAGGGTACACTGCAGAGTGTGTGAAGGAAACAAAAACAGAGAAAACTCAAAAGTCAACCTGAGAAGAGCCGCTGCAGCAATCTTCTGCAATAACCAAAATACTCTAGGCTGAAGGATTCTGCTTTGAAAAATATAATAAAGAAAAAAATTACGTTAGGTGAGTTGGCTTAGATTAGAGCAGTTTATAAGGTATTTAGGTCCACAAAGTCAGCAAAGAATAGAAATCACGGTAGTGATGTTATTTACTTACTATAAGGGTCCACCTGTGTGTTGTATGAAATGTGATACTACTTACATACTCCAAAACCGTTCAAAACTTTGACTAACCAAGGGATATAGCAGAACTTAGGGCAATAACAATTGTGTTTACCAGCCAACCTTCCTTTCTAACAGAATTGTTATAATTTGATATTTAACATATCCTGATCCAGGTTTAGTGTGTTGATAGGCAAGAACAAAAAAACAGTTGTTGTTCAACCAGAACACGGGTCTATTTGGATTGCTAATACATTGTGTGAAAGGTTAAACAATTGGATATAGGATTAATTCTCTTGTGTAAAATTCATACTTAGGGTAATGTATTTATAATAAAAAAAAATCATTCAGAAAATATGGGTTAAGCACATTTCATGATTAATACAAAAGGCATTATATTTAACAATAACAAAATCAAACACTCCCCCTCAAACTAATGCATATATGTAATTGACGTAAGCCCATCTCTTTGTATTTTCCTACATATAAGGGCAACTCTATGTACACAATAATATTAAGGATTCATCCTATGCTTCCTTCTCTTTTATTTTAACAATAATCAATTATAGATCCTACAAAGACTAAGTAAATATATCTACTAATTGATAGTTTGAGTTAATAAACTCAGTTTTCATGTCTTCAAATATCATTTTAAGCAAGACAGTCAAAATCGAGATCTTACACAAGTTCTGAAGGCAAATTGTAAATCGGAAGATCATAACACATATAGTAAGATCCTACAAATTTTATGAAATTGATATTCACACACAAAATCATTATATTTCATTCAAAAAACAAAAAGAGAAAAATAGATTGACTTGGAATGAGACTAAATGGAGTGGGATGTTTTGTATTTTAAAGAAGGATGAGCGACAGCCTAGACACATTTTAATCAAGAGCGGCAGTGGCAGTTTTTAGTGTGCATTGTCAATTTTCCTCACTTACAAAAGGAGAGGGAGTATTTGTTTTATAATTTTTCAGTGTGCACTGCAGGATGAGTAACAATAAGGTAGTTCAACTTTCTACCTAATCTTCTATACTTCTCAAGATCTAAGAGAGTCTCCTCTTGATTAGGTAGAAATTTGGCATTGAAATCCATGGATGTGTCAACAAATTTTGAGTTCATCAACTTAGTTTTTTTTCAAAAATATCCAATGCACATTTTCTTTGAAATAGAACAATACCATTGTTGGATTATGCTACCTCAATCCCTAAGAGTTATATAAGTTTGCCAATATCTTTGATTTGAAAGTGGTGACAAATGTGTTGTTTCACTTGTGACAATACACCCAACACTAGAATGATGATAAAAAAACTAAATGATCTGCCTCATTGCAAGTTATACCAAATTGTTGAACAACACTACTAAATTTTCCAACAAGACCCTAAAAGACTATTTGGGTCCATATAAAAACTTGCAAAGACAACATACCAATCTAGAAGAACAAAATTTGGAAATTGCTCCATTTAAATATCTTCATGCAAATCAACATTAAGGGAAGCATTTCTGACATGTAATTGGTAAAGAGACCATTGTTGAAGAGTAGGCATGACTATAAATAAGTAAACAGAAGTCATCTTTGCCACCGGAAAAAAAGTATCACCGTAGTCCAAACCAAAAATTTGTGTAATCACAAGGCAAGATTTGAGATAATCAATAGTACCATGAAGACCAACTTTGAAAGCAAAAACTCACTTACAACCAACAGATTTCCTGAATGGTAATGGGACGAGCTCCTAAATTCTACTATTCTAAAGAACACTTATTTCATCAAGCATGGCCTAATGCCAACCAATATGGGTTAAGGAATCACCTTCAAATTTTGGAATTGACATAGAAGAAATAGACTAAAGACAAGTATAAAAAAGTAGTGTAATGAAGAGACGATTATGAGTACAGTATATACCTTTACAAAAGGAAATTAGAAGTTCAAACTCAGTTGTCAGGGCCAGAAGAAACGAGGAGTTGGCACTAGAAGTGAGTCATCCCGTGGAGAACTAAGAAAAGTTGTCATCAATTGTACACTTGAAGGGTTGGTGGAGGTGGGGGATCCTTAGGTGCACTAGACATAAGAGGACCATAGACAGTAAGGATACGATTGTACAAGAAGGAGATGAAGGAGGAGAAGACTTAAAGTAAAGATATTGCAAAATGTCAGTGTTAGGTTTCTTGGAGACAAAAAACCAGATTTCAAATTTAGTTTATGAAAATACCACACAAATCTTACTACACAACGAAAGATACACTTTAATTCTGAAAAACATAATATAGAAAACATCCAATAGCTTGCAGGGGAATAAATTCCCCTCTACAAAAGACAAGCCCTATTTTGAAACAAAAATACCCACCAACCAGGTGGGGCCGTTTCCTCCTTAAAAGATAACCCCTACTTAAGAACTTTCGCTAACCACCTGCCTAACTACTACTAACTTGTTTTATAACGTCTACTTTTGAACTTTTTTTCTAACATGCACCTTAAGAGCCTTATCAATACTCCCTAGATTCCGAACAACGTTGTCCTCAAGGTGAAAATCTGGAAATTGATCACAAATGGTCCCTAAAATTCCGAACAACCTTGTCCTCAACCATATCTTCTTTTACAGGTTCCTCTTCCTCTTCATTCTCCCCTAAAATTAAAACCCAGAGGTTCTTATTGGGACATTTATCACCAGGACTATATGGTCCTCCACAATGAAAACATATGTGCTCTTCTCTTCGCTTAATGTATTCAAGGTAGGGTAAATTTTGCCATCCCCTTGTTCTGTTTTCTCCTAGATGTGAACTGCTCACCTTAGACTCTAAGGTTACTCCCCCTTCATCTCTTATAGCCATGCTAATATGACTAGAACTCCTTCACTCAGTCTGAGTCCCCTTCAACGTTTCTACCCGAGAAACCACTCCCCCTCCATCTCTTACATCACTAGAAACTCCTTCCACGTCTCTAGCAATCTCCATGGCTCTTAATAGATCCTTGGGATTGTGTGGGCGGATCTGGTTTCTAATTGTTAGAATAATTACATCTATGTATCATCATTAAGCCTACATAGGGTGTGGTGTGATAGATGTTTATTAGTTGTACCTATAGTAGTACCTAGTTTTACACCTAGCTATCTAGTGTACTCCCTTAATCTTCCATGTATTCTTGTATCAATTCTTTAACATAAATAGAAGATTATGAGAGGGATCTATGTCGCCCTCTAGAAATATATTTTTTGTTTTAATCTCAAGTTAGTATCAGAGCAGGCAGATTCTGCATTGGTTTTTGTCTCGTCTTATCCACCGACATTGTTATTGTTGTCCACATTTGTCCAATGTTGTTTGTAGTTGTCCGCGATTGTCTAGTCCGTACTTATAGCTTTCCACTACCGTTTGAAGCTATTCAACATTGTCAACCACTGTTCTCTGTTGTTTCGTTGTTGTCCGACGTCATCCGCCGTCCACCGTCGCAATTTCGTCCGACGACCACCGGATCTGGATCGTCTCTCCAAGCGACGACCAACGCCGCCAATGCCAAGGGTCAGTTCTCTGCCATGCACTGCCACGAGCTCCATCTTTGTTCGCCACACCCAGGCGCGTACTGTTCATGCGTTGCCTTTTACACGTCAAAACATCATCACACCACCTCCATAGTTGTCATCGGACCCTCCTCTCTCTGCTCTGAACCTCAAAACGTTATTTTGATAAAGTCCAGAAGCCACCCTTTAGGAAAAGGAAAAGATTAATAATACCAACACTATGTGAGGAGACCCTAGATCCATTAGTCATGGTCATCGAAGGTAAACAATCAATAGAAGATGGAGAAGAAAACAAAGATTTGTTACTAGTAATGTGATATGTGGCATCCAAATCTAGAACCTAAAAGCCAAGGGAGTTAGAGCAAGTGAGGCCAACCAAAAACATACTCATGTCTGCAGAAGGAGATATATTAACAATTGATTTACTTGGCATACCCACAAGAGTGGAACTAGTGGAGATAAGATTGGGTGCAATAAGGGATCACAAAATCTTATTACAAACATATAAATAGTCATCAAAGGGTCCGCGTAAAGTCAATAACATGAACTTTGACCTTTACTCTAGTTCTTGTAGAAAGGAGGCATGTGGCAATAGTTCACTAAGTTGTGAAGAAGAGCATGAGCTTTACCCAGAGATTCAGCAATTGTGCCATCAAGACGTCTAAGGGCAACAACTTTGAGAAGATTTTGACAAACATAAAGATGTTGAGTATAATTGGTTTACAATAATTTGTGCCATCAAGACGTCTAAGGGCAACAACTTTGAGAAGATTTTGACAAACATAAAGATGTTGAGTATAATTGGTTTACAATAATTTGGCCTATTCCTAAACTCATGAACATGTCTCGTAGGGATGAAATATTTGTTTTAAAGATGACTAAATAGTAGACTTGAAAACAATACATAATTGAGTATCAATTTTCAACCAATGACAAACCTCACTATCACCAATAGTAGTCACACTCTGGGTAAGATGATCAACACACATCTAACTCTAACTCCTAAGCCAAAATTTTATGTCTAATGCCTAAGTATCATAATTAATGTCATCTAATTTGTCAATACAAAATTACCATAGATTGACATATCAACCATAGCAATAGCAAAAGAGACATAGATGAAGAGGGGAGAAAAAGACTTAAAAGAGACTAACTTTGATCAAGTCAACAAGCACTAATCAAGAACAAGAATGAGACAGCAATCCCAATGCAGGTAGTCGTCGCCTAAGATAGGGCAACACACGGCACCACATATGGCAAAAAGCGATAGCAAAGGCACAACTTAAAAAGGTGTGTGAAGGCATGTTGAAGCTCAAATCACTGCAATCAGTGGTCGCCTAGTCGAGATGATGCAATTGGTGGTGTCGCCGATCCTAACGACGACGAGAATGACAACGAAGCAATGGAAACAACGAAAGAAATGAACAGTAGGTTCATCAAGAAACTCCAACTCTAGATACCATGTGAAAGGTTAAAAAATTGGGTAAAGGATTAATTAGCTTATGTAAAATACACACACATACAGTAATGTATTTATAATAAAAAAACATACAAGAAATATGGACTAAGCCCATTTCGTGATTAATACTAATGGTATTACATCTAACAATATCTAATAATATGTAACACATTGCTTCAACTACTTCTATCTATATAATTTTGCCATTCTTCATTAAACATCAGAAGCGATTAGGTGGGACTTAGGATTTGAGATGTTTCCAAAATATGCCCCACAAAAATCGCTTACTATGTGATGCTTGTGAATGTAGTTGTTGAAGTATAATGTCTTTATTTTATTATTAATATATTTGTTACGGTTTTGTTAGGGGCTTCCCACCCTTTACATTTCAGAACTACTGTCTTCTTTATATATAGTAGTAAGTTGTATCAGGATTAAGTTAATCAAAAATATAAGAGTTTTCTTTTTCTCTCAACTTCAAGTTGGTGTCAAGAGCCAGACTCTTTATCTTGTCATTTCCGTCGTCGCTCCGCTGTCCGCCGCCGTCGCCGCCGTCCAATGTCGCTTTCTCCGGCAAAGTCAAGGGTTAGGTGCGCCTTGAGAAGCGCAATCCAACCCTAGTGGTCTCGTCCTCTGAAACCTCTGCACCAGCCTCCACGAGCCGTTTCTTTCCGACCAGTCCGCCTTCGCTGAACGTCGTTTTCTCCGGCGAAGTCAAGGGTTTGGTGCGCCTTGAGAAGCGCAACCCAATCCTAGTGGTCTAGTCCTCCGAAACCTCCGCACCAGCCGTCACGCTCCGCTTCTTTCCGGCAAGTCTCGGGCGCGTGTTCTGCACGCGCCGCCTTCCCGTGATCGGAGCTTCGCCGCGTCGCCGCAGAACGTCTCGCTGGAGCTTCTAGAGTGTGTTTTGGTTCCTGTTTCTCTGTTTCGTTGGCTTGGGCTCATACCTAGGGTTTTCTCCTTACTTTTTTTGACACCCTAGGTCTTATTTCTTCTCTAAGTTTTTAAAATGGCTTCTTCTATGGGAAGTAATTCCTCTTTATCTGCTACCCCTATCATTACATCTGCAATACTGAATTGGAAAAATTATTTATGATGGTCCTCTGCTGTGGAGTTGTGGTTTCTTGGTCAAGGACACCATGATCACCTTGAACAAGATATTTCTATGATCCCAGAAGAAGAAAGATCTCAGTGGCAGAAGTTAGACTTTCAATTATGTGCAGTTTTGTGGCAATCAGTTGAGCAAGAGGTTCTAGATATCTTGAGACCCTATAAGACATTCTCCTCTTTTTGGAAAAGGACCCAAGATATTTTTGCTAATGATGTACAACGTCTTTTTGATGCAACCCAAAGAGCAACTTCTCTCAAACAAGTCCACCATGATATGGTTTCTCTCAAACAAGTCAACCATGATATGGTTTCTCATTAGAAAATCTCAACAAAAGGCTTGACAAGTTTTTCATGGTCCTAATTTTGAAAAGTTTACACTCTGATTTTGATCATGTACGTGATCAAGTTTTAGCTGGTGATCAAATCCCGTCTATGGATGGCATAGTTACTCGACTCCTTCGGGTACTTACGTTGGTAAAGGAAGAGAATTTAAGTGATGTTATTGAAACATCAGCCATGGTGACACCACAAGGAAGAGGAGGTAGGAGCAATCGAGGAGGAGGTAGGAGCAATCGAGGAGGACGTGGTGGTTGAAGTGGATGTCCTCAATCCTCATATTGTAAGAGAATGGGTCATACCCAAGATAAATGTTACTCCTTACATGGCTTTCCAGACAAAGTTGCTCATGTGTCTAAATCTGATAATTCAGATTCTAGAATTTCTGATGAAGAATACCAAGAGTTTTTGAAGTACAAGTCTGAAAAATCTTCTAATCTTGGCCAATCCTCCTCAATGCCAAATGTGTCAACTGCTTCCATCTCTCAATCTGTGGAAGGTCATAGTCCATGGATTCTTGACTCAGGTGCCTCAGATCATATTTCTGATAATTCATTACTGTTGCCAATGGATCCAAAGTTGCATCTTAGGGGATTGGCATAGTTTCCCTATCTCCTTCACTAATATTGAATTTTGTTTTGTATATTTCTCATTGTCCTTACAATTTAATCTCTTTGAGTCGATTGACTCGTTCCTTAAATTGTTCTGTAACCTTTTCTGTTAATTCCTTTGTTATACAGGAATATGGTAGGGGTCGTCTGATTGGAGAAGGACATGAGTCACGAGGACTTTATTTCTTGAAACCTAACTCCTCAATTTCCTGTTTTGCAACTTCATCCCCAAAACTTTTGCATGATCGGTTGGGCCACCCAAGCTTATCCAAGTTGAAGATGATGGTTCCAAGTCTCAAACACATTCAAGTCTTAGATTGTGAGTCTTGTCAGTTAGGAAAACATGTTAGATCTTCCTATCCTAAAAAGTCTGAGACGCGTTGTAATTTTGCTTTTTCAACTATTCACTCTGATATTTGGGGACCAAGTCGTGTTACTTCTTTTGGCTTTAATTATTTTGTAACCTTCATTGATGAATTTTCTCGATGTACTTGGGTTTATTTAATGAAAGAGAGGTCTGAACTTTTTGCAATATTTGTGTCCTTTTTTAATGAAATTAAGAACCAATTTGGGAAGACAATTAAAATCCTCAGAAGTGATAATGCTAAGGAATACTTTTCTGCAGCATTTTCTTCATTCTTATCTTCCCAAGGAATTTTACACCAATCAACATGTCCCCACACTCCACAACAAAATGGCATTGCAGAGAGAAAGAATAGGCATCTTATTGAAACTGCACGCTCCCTAATGTTGAATACTAATGTTCCTGTTCATCATTGGGGTGATGCAGTTCTTACTGCCTGTTTTCTAATCAATTGGATGCCTTCTTCCTCTCTTGAGAATAAAGTCCCTCACTCTATCATTTTCCCAAATGACCCTCTTTACCATGTCTCTCCTCGTATATTTGGGTGTACTTGTTTTGTTCATAATGTTTCTCCAGGTCTTGATAAACTCTCTGCAAAAGCTATTAAGTGTGTCTTTTTAGGATACTCTCGCCTTCAGAAAGGGTATAAATGTTATTCTCCCTCAACCAAGAGGTATTATATGTCTGTTGATGTCACATTCTTTGAAGATACACCTTTTTTCTTGTCCCCCATGGAGGATTGTTCATTTGTTCAACAAATGCTTCCTCTACCATCATGTGATCCCTTGGTTACTCCTGCTTCTTTACCTCAAACTCAAACTGCAAATGACATTGTTCCTCCTCCTCTTCTCACATATCAACGTCGGACACAATCTCAAACTCTAAACAATGAAGATCTTCAAGACTCAGATCCTCCTCCATCAGATTCCCAAACCATGGTTCCTTCATCCTCTTCACCCTCTCTTGACTCAGATAATAATTGGCCTATTGCCCTCCGGAAAGGTATTCGCTCTACTCGTAATCCTTATCCTGTTTATAATTTTGAGTTATCATCGTTTGTCTCCTCCATATTTCTCCTTTGTTTCTTCCTTATCTTCCATTAAGGTTCCTAATAATGTTCATGAGGCACTTGGTCATCCTGGATGGCGACAAGCCATGATTGATGAAATGCAGGCACTTGAACCCAATGGCACTTGGGACCTTGTTCCTCTTCCTCTTGGTAAGAAGCCTGTTGGCTGTAGATGGGTCTATGCTATTAAGGTTGGTCCTACTAGTGCAGTTGATCGTCTCAAAGCTCGTCTGGTAGCTAAGGGATACACTCAAGTCTATGGTCTCGACTATTGTGATACCTCTTCTCCTGTGGCTAAAACCAGTACTGTTCATATTTTGCTTGCTATGGCTGCCATTCGTCATTGGCCCCTTTACCAGTTGGACATTAAAAATGCCTTTCTTCATGGTGATCTAGAAGAAGAGATATACATGGAGCAACCTCCTGGGTTTGTTGCTCAGGGGGAGTCTAGGTTAGTTTGTAAATTACATCGTTCCCTCTATGATTTAAAGCAATCACCTCGAGCTTGGTTTGGTAAATTTAGTCGGGTTGTGCAGAATTTTGGATTGAAACGATGTGAGGCGGATCATTCAGTATTTTATAGTCACTCTTCTCCTGATAAATGTGTTTATCTTATGGTCTATGTTGATGATATTGTCATTACAGGAAATGCTGTCATTGGAATTGCTCAATTAAAGAATCATTTGTTCAACCACTTTCAAACCAAAGATTTGGGTCGGCTAAAATATTTTCTTGGTATTGAAGTGGCACAATCAAAGGAAGGTGACATCATTTCACAAAGAAAATATGCTCTTGATATTTCAGAGGAAACAGGCCTGACAAATTGCAAGCCCATTGATAGTCCTATGGACTCAAATCAAAAGTTAATGAAAGACCAAGGTGAACTTTTCTCAGACCCAGAGAGATATAGAAGGCTTGTTGGAAAACTCATCTATCTTACCATAACAAGACCTGATCTTTCTTATCCGGTGGGAGTTGTGAGTCAATTTATGCAAAATCCACATGTTGATCATTTGAATGCAGTGATTCACATTCTTAGATATGTAAAAGGGAACCCAGGACAGGGATTGTTGTATGAGGACAAGGGAAGCACTCGTGTTGAGGGATATTGTGATGCAAATTGGGCTGGTTGTCCAATTGATAGAAGATCTACCTCTGGATATTGTGTTTTACTTGGGGGGAGCCTTGTATCTTGGAAAAGTAAGAAACAAAGTGTTGTTGCTCGATCTAGTGTTGAAGTTGAGTATCGATCTATGGCTCTAACTACATGTGAACTTGTGTGGATTAGACAACTCCTTCAAGAGTTGAAATTTTGTGAAAATGAGCAGATGAAGTTGTACTGTGACAATCAAGCCGCCCTTCACATTGCCTCCAATCCATTGTTTCATGAAAGAACAAAACACATAGAGATTGATTGTCATTTTATCAAAGAGAAGTTATTGTCAAAGGATCCGGTTACTGAGTTTATTAACTCTAATGAACAACTCGCAGACATTCTGACCAAATCTCTAAGGGGACCTAGAATTCAATTTATATGTTCCAAGCTTGGTGCATATGATCTATATGCTCCAGCTTGAGAGGCAATGTTGAAGTATAATATCTTTATTTTATTATTAATATATTTGTTAGGGTTTTGTTAAGGGCTTCCCACCCTTTACATTTCAGAACTACTGTCTTCATTATATACAGTAGTAAGTTGTATCAAGATTAAGTTAATCAAAATTATAAGAGTTTTCTTTTTCTCTCAACTTCAAGTGTAGTTTAGTTTAATGCATTACTCATTTCCCTGTCGTCATGATTAATTGATGTTATGTTTACACTACCATTCGTATAATTAAGCAAATTTACATCACAAATCGAACCACAAGGCATATAGCGTAGCCAGTGGCCTGAATTGTGGAAAAAAGAAACGTACTTTCACAAAAAAGACATTGCATCATATCACAAAGCTCGTGTGTAATTGTGATTATTAAAGCTGTAACCAACCTTTGACTGTAATATCTTTCTGCTGTCACTGAAGTATTGATTTGGATGGTTAATCCCTGCATCACACGGCATGCCATGAAGAGCTTCAAATGTCAAAGTGCAAGCCAACTGCATAAATGTCATCCATATAGTCAGATATAAAATCAAACGGTTGAAATGGACCACTGATGTTCAGCCGGTTGTGCTGAGACCTACCTGGTAATGTCTATTTCTCGCTTTGTCTATCACATCTTCCACTGCTCTACTGTTTACCCCCATTCTGCTGAGAGCAGCTCTTAGATTCTCCTCGCTATAAAATTCAAATGGCATCAATTAAATATCAGATCAAGTCCATACAAAAATAAAATACTGTTATGGAGACTGAACCGAACAAACATTTCCAGTGATAATTAAAATCTAGTAAACTATAACCCCTTCAACTTTATTTGATGTGTAGTTTACTCCCAGATGCAAATGAAGATCATAGAGCATGACCAATGTGCAGGGCAATGATTTATGCGCCTAATTCCACCCTTAGATTTACAACTAGAATACATTTACAAAGTAGGTATAATATGATATGAAACATTATTTCTAAAACACGGTGATGTATGTTGAATTTAGGAGGGGAGATTAGGATAATGAATAAAAGGCATGGCAAAAATACAGAATGAGAATGCTTTATTGTTCTAGAGAACAGTAGTACACAGATTAGGCCAGACATCTGCTCATACCTATAAATGAGATAAACGGAGAGGGGAAGACTCTTAACAAAGGCAATAGTGGACTTACTTCCTTGACTAATATTTACATCAGGTTACATGAATTTACATAGAAAAGCAAATACTTAATCGATACCATTAAAAGTAGTTATTGTATTTAATGACACTGACACTTATTCTAAATCAAAAGATCTTTTTGTCGATTATTAAATTTGAATTTTTGTATTAATAACCCAACAAATACTCTCTCTTTCACGATATATGAAAAGATGTCTACTTCGCAATAAATTATTGGTCCAAAGATGGTGATAATTTAGTCAACTTTCTATACACTAATACCCATGAACAATAAATGCAGTTTCACATGAGATCCATGAGCAAACAAGTACTACCATTTCATAGTACATTAACTATTTTAATTATAATTTCCAATATAAAATTAAATTTATCATAACACTGATTTGCAGCCTCCAACACAAAATTAATGTTTGCAGGAGAGGGGTTTAAATTATATTTCTCTTGAACCTTTCCAATAAGTCAATGATAAAAATTTGTTATGAAAATAAATAAATATCAATGATTGAAATGTTAATATCCCGAAGATGTCTTTAGCTACAAAAGAAAGCGCATAAGGTACAGCAAGTGTCTATTAATGAAATATAGACTCATTTTCATGAAAAAGGAATGCAGTTATTAGGTTATTAACAATACAAGCCAGACTCATAGGATGAATAAAATATTCAGTGAATTATGACTAGTGTCACTAAAGACTTGAACCATTTAATTTTATGAGAACTTTTTCAATACAAATTAAAAATTTATGGCATATTAATTAAAATTGACGAGCTAAACTACTTGTTTTATGAATCAAGTATTTGTTTATTATATATAACTAAACTTTCCCTTCCAAACCCAAAGACAAAAGCCTCCTAAATGTGGTCTGACCAAAAATAGCAAATAATTGCACATGTGTCTATATACGTGACTTAATTATCTGTTATACACCTAATATATAACTAATACAAGTTCATTTTCATGAATAACTGCCATCAGGCAGTTTCCTTCTATCACATACTCCTACGACGTGATTGATATTAGTTATTATCTACTAACAAAGACATGTACATTTATGTGGATGTGTATTCACATTTTTATTTCATTAACGTGAATATTTGTCCTCTTTTCTTTTTTTATTTATACCAATATATAAAGAAAATTTACCCTTGTATATTTTTCTTTTACTAATTTTACTCTTTAATAAATAATTGTTTTTGTAAATTAAAAATAATAACTTACCAATTTTATCCTTTAAATGACTTTTTTTAAAATTTAACTGTTTTTTATTTGATCTTTTTTTAAAATTATCAATTTTTTAAAACTAATAAAATAAATATTTATAATAAAAAATGACCGTCAAAATAAATAAAAATTATCTACAATGAAATTATAAAAATTATTTATATTTACTCTCATAATTATAATTTTATTGTTTTTTATCATCATAAAAGAATTGAACACAGCACTCGTAGCAGATAATTACTTTAATTTAAAAGAAAAATAACTGAGTTTAAATAAATAATGATTTAAAAAATAAAATGATAAAATAATTATTTTAATTCAATAAATAATTAAATTTAAATTAATGGTCATTTAAAAGATAAAAATGAAAATGTAATTATTTCAATTTAAAAGAATGGTTACTTAAAGGATAAAATGGAAAAGAAAATGTGTACATAAAAAGAATATATAGGTATAGATATATACAATTTTATTATTTTTATAAATTTTTATTTAGAGCAATTAATTTAAAACAGAAAAACTAATATAATTTTAAAAATATATATAATTTTGTAAAACTAGTATTAAAAAAATTATGTAGTAGTTAATTTTAAAAGAAAAGTTATTTCGAAATAAAGAAATTTATTTAATTATTCATCTCATTAAAAAAATAAATTTTTATTTATTAAAAAGTAAAATTGTTTAACGAAAAGATGAGAGGGGAAGTTATCAAATATCCTTCGATATATAACTACCACCCACCAGTTACTGCCATTTCCTACTTCTCGTTTACTTGTTTCAAAAATGGGCTTGGCAGATTTTTCTGGACCCAGCATCTGCTAGGATAGTTTTCAAAAGAAAAAACTTGTACCAAAAGGCAGAGTGTTAAGTTTGTTAAAAAATTAATTTGACATCAGATTACGAAAACTAAACCACCATATGAACACAAAAATATTAAGAGCGACCTGAAATGTCGATAGGGACAACCATGATGATCTCCCGTTCCAGGAGTCGATGAGATGATCTTTGTACAAGAATAGGGAGAATAATCCTGCAACATCATCAAAATATTATTACTAGTTGAACCATATGCAAGCTAACACTACACTGAAAATGGGTGTTTAAAATCTAATTTAAAAATGGAAAATGCAATAAAAAAAGGACATCAACTATATATTTGAAATATTTCAAAAATCTGAAGGAAAGCTCAAAACTTACTGTTCTCTTCCCTTCCTTTCCAAAATTATGACGTATGCCGTATGCGTACTGTTTCTCAAACTTCTCCAAACCAACCTACAATGAGATCTTACATTTTTAGTTGCTAAGGTAATTTAATGAAAAGAAAACAGATTATCAAATACCTATTCAATGTCTATATATACCTAGATGTTTAGAGAGATATTGAATAATTTGAACACAGGTATACAAATTCGGAATGATTTTTAAGTGTTATGAAACAATGTGGAAAACTTAGCTAACTCAAACTGTTGTAATTCTAGTTCACCTCTCATGTAACTGATAAAAGTTCACATATTTAATTTCAGTCTTAAGAAATTGTCAGAGTTAACTTTCCTATCATATACAAGAATTGTAGATACCCTTTTAGAGAACTCTGCCCTCCAAAAAGCAAGTGCATCATCCAGATTCAAGCCAACACCCTACTTAGATTGTGGAGAAAAGAACAACAGATCAGAAAACAAAGAAGACAAATCGGGAAAGCAGATTAACAGTAATCAAAAAGTAAATGGATTAGGAGATCTAAATGATTTTCTACATTAGTCAAGCCTGTTCCCATAAAAAAAAAATCAGAATGGACATGAATAAAAGTGTATTACATTTGACAATGCTACAAATAAGTACCAACTTTTTGAACAAATCATAATCATGCAACCATAACCCGTGTCCTTCAAAGTAGCTAAGTGTGCCAATTTACCCAATTGATACACATCACATCAAAGTGTGGAAAACTGAAAATTCTCAGACTCGGTGCTAGCATAAACTTACGGGTGTAAAAGAGTAAATTTCAATTTTCAAGAACAGGTGCTGGACATTGTTCCACTTGTATATATTGTTAATTAACTTGAAACTCAAGATAGTAACTTAAACTGTCAAGATAATTCCAGCCAATCTTTTCCTTTCCCTGACCCATGTGTAAAGAAACAACATCTGAAGGGTGAACCCTCAATTAACACCTCAAACTTAAAACCATCTAGACTCTGTAGAGTATTTTGTTTTATTATGCCCAGATGGTAGACAAAATAAACCTTGAGAAAGAGGCCTAGTTGCATCCTCCCTCCATGCTTTAAATGATGATCCTCTTTCAGCTGCATTAAAAGTGGTATAAATCAGGATATGTGAGATAAAACTGAAAACAATATCAGGACTAACTCAATACGAAAGAAATAAGTAAGAGCAGGAAATTACATAAGAATCAAGAGAAGAAACACATGGGTGAAATTTATTTCAATATCTAACCTTTTCAAATAGGTGACGCATGCATAAAGGAAATGAGCTCTTGGCGACTTGATCAATGTCCTTTAGTGATATATCAGCACATTCTCTTGACTGCAAAGGTTTCAACCATAGGGAACTCGTCAATCCAACATCACATAAATACCGAAACAGAAGTAGACAAATGAATATACTGCATGACATACCTGAGAATAGTCAGGACCCAAATAACTTGCGCACATGGCTTCCACAATCTACAGTTACATAAAAAGCTAGTCAAGTTTATAATAAAGAAAGGATCTATTGGCATACCAAAAGCACAGCCACACTTACAGGAGTCAACCTATGTTTCTCTTGTTCTCGAACTGAAGATGTCCATTTTCTACAACAATTAATGAAAACATTAATCTTAAATCCTAATAAAAAAAGAAGACTTAGAATACATGATAAAAATTATTGAGATCCAAATGACCAATGAAACCTGTTTGTAAGGATGAGTGTCTTTGACAGCTGACTGCGGAATAGTGTGGCTACAAGTGAAACAATCTAGGAGGGAAGCAAAATTGAAACATACAGAGGATTTACTATTAACAATACTCAGATTCAAAGCAAGAAGTAACAAGTATTTACACTAGTCAACCTGATTCATTGCAACATATGCATATCCTTGACTAATTAATACTTTCCTCCCAGCCACAAGCTCTGGAACTTCTTCAAAGGGTACCTATATTGGAACAAACGGAAAGATATCCAAATATTGTAACCCAAAAACCAAGGGAGATTAATATATTTTTCAACTAGTAAACTGCTTTCTTTTTGCTTTATCTGAGCAAGGAAGCAGTAGAATTAAATAGTTTTATTAAGAGAAACTATTTTCTACGGAGAAGGATAAGATCTTTAAAACAGTCGCTGAGTTAATATTAAAGCAGAACAGCATGTCAACCTGTGCATGGATCTCTTCATTTGCAAGACATAAGTAGGAAATAAAAGATATAACACAAACCTTGTAGAAGATAGCATCAGCTGCAAAAAGAAAGTAAACAGAATAAAGCAAAACATAAGCTCATTAGACTTGAAAAAGTAATAAAATAAGGAATCTGAAGAAGAAGAAAGAGCAATAAATTCAAAATTTGTCAATTTTTTCTTTTTCTTGTACAACAGAAATGCAACCATACCACTTAAAAATTCCTATCTACTTAGTTTTTCAGAAATAATCGTTGATAAAATGCTAGCTCGGTAGTGGATTTACAAGTTATCCAAATCCTAAAATATGAAGGAAAAAATATGCCTTAGATATTAGGTGACAACGACTAGTTATATTCCTATTAATTCAAAAACTTCAACAATGTGCATGAAAATCATATATCTGCCATTACGGTAAACAGCCACTGAAAAGAATAAGCCGCATTCTCCTACCAGTGGGTGAAGGTTGACCCGCAGACCGTGCAACTTGTCCCAATTTCTCCTTTATGCTCTGAAAATAATAAAATACGACATTTCTATAAGGTACTAAGATGTCTTTGTGCCTCAACTAAATTAGTTTTGCATAAATCAACTACACGGTAAAAATTAGAAAAAAGTGTCAAGAGAAAACCAATAAAAATAATGGCATGACTACCTCAAATTCCACACTGCTAACAGCCCTGTAAGGAAGGTCAAATTCTTCCATGACTGCTCTCTGGGTACACATAAGCAGTATATGATGAATAAGTATTGAACTTGAAATGCAAAAGAAATATAGAATAGGCAGATTTTACCTGAGCTTCAGCCTTCAGAAGACGAAAGCGGTAGCGAAAGAGTGCAGATTCCATGGAAAGAAACCATTTCCTCAAGTCCTCCCTGGGAATACATGCATGCAATTATGAATTTAGTACAGGTGGAACAACTTGAAAATATAATTAGGATTTATTATAACATCTTTTAAAATATCTATGTTCCCTCCTTTTATATGGGCATAGCATCATTCAGAATTAAAACACATATAAAATACTCTCGTCGTTAACAATTTATTCAATTTGTAGTAGCCTTCCATTTATTTTGACAAGGTAATAATTGAGAACTCTTTTTCCATGGCAAAAAAGAAATGCACAAAAAAAGTGGGATTCTTACGTTCTGCAATACACAAGACGTAGAGCAAAATGAGATATAATATCCTTGTTCAGAACTTCAGACGCGTGTTGGTGTCTCATATTCACTTTCCATAGGTCCTTTACCTGTACAAGGGGTGGTTCACACCGAAACAGTTCACCATACAGGCTTTTTTTTCTCGTTGAGAATAAAAGAGAGACGGACAAATCTTAATTGTCAAATACAGAATTTACTTTACCAAATTTTCCATTTCTTCCGGTTTTTTCCCCCGCGACATACCATCAGAAATGCCCTTGAGAACTGCAAGAAGAAATAGTATCCATCAAAACAGAACCACAAAACTTGCAAAATGTCCGCCACAACGGAAGTTGAACAACAATAGACCCGATTCAGATACTAATTTAACCTATTCAAAATACAAACAAATTGCTTATAGATTTCGGATATCCACTTCAACGATATACTAATTTCTTAAATCAATTATATGTATATATCGAGCAGCGGACATTGTTATAAGCATAGTAGATAATCGAAATCCTAGGCAAGAAAAGAGAGGGAATTTGAAGCAGATCTCTCAACTTGGAAGAATCAAAAGACGATAAAAGAAAAGAGAAGAAGAAAATAGACCTCGGAGGCGGTCGATGGCGAAGGACTCGAACTCCTCGAGTCTAACTTCGAATGAGGGAGCAGAGCGATAAAGGGGAATTGTGGGAACAGAAACGGCGTCGGAGGAGGAAGACAAGAAGTTCCTGCGACTCTGAGGACGAACGATTTCCATGGCTTTGTTTCTTCTCTGCGGGAGCCCCAATCGAGAGTGTAAAGTGAGAGTTGGAGCTGTTCCGCTGGTTCTGAATCCGCGCCAATTAATTTGTCCCTTGGTACAAAATGGCGGGAAACTACTTTCCTTCTTAGCGTGGTATGGTGATTTACTAATTTTAATTTAAAATTAAAAGCTAGTATTATATTAAGGACAATAATAAGCAGGAAAAAATCAATTTTATAAATAATGTTTTCTAGATAAAGCTGTCTAAATGAATTAAAAAAATCATAAATAGTGTTTGAAAGAAAGAATTTTTCTTTAAAATCATTTAGACTATATTAGCAAATCATGCTAGTGTTTCATAAAAACAAAAATCTATCTCTTGTATCATAATAAAGCTAAAAGAAGTTTTTATTCAATACAGTGTTATCTTAAACAAAACTTTTTAAAGAACACATCGTCTAATGAATGATTGTTCAATATTATAGCCTTTAAAAAGGCATCTTATATTGATACCATTTGATGTTATATATGTTGTATGTCTTACCAAATGATACATTTATGAATGAAATGACAAACGATAAAATATCTTTAACAAGTAACACTATTTAACACTTATCAACGTCCAAAACATTTAATGCATGTACGATAAAATACTTCGATGCTTGTATACTTCGTTTCTTTATATTCTAGAAATGTTTTCCTTGAAGCCATTTACTTTGTCACATCGTACAAGCTTAGTTTCCCTTTAGGCTATGAGAAAAAGCTTAGAACCCTACAAAGTAGACTAAAGTCTGACTTCCCACCTAAAGGCTATCTACTTTCTTGAAGTCAACTTTTCTGTCTAACGGTCATTTTTCAAGAGAAGCTATATATAAAAGAAAGCTTGAAGAGAAGACAAGAAAAATAACAACGTAAAAAGGATAATATAGAAACGTGAAGTCAAGCTTATTTTGTTCATATATCATCTGAAGCTTAATATCTTTTGAGAGAAAAATCTTAGTAAAATACAAAACACCTCAAATTGTTTATATCCTATCCTTGAGAGTTATCATTTGTACCATTGTTTTTAACATTGTTTATGTTGTAACTTCTGAAGAGAATTAAAACACTTGTTTAGTTGTGTTGTCTAGGTTTAGAACCAATAGTGGTTAAACTCAGACTAGTCGTGTTGACTAGGGAACCATGAGTCCTAAGAATACTTGTTCTAAACCAGGAGTAGTTAAACTCGAACTAGTGGTGCTGACTAGGGAACCAAGAGTTTTGAGAATACTTGTCTTAGCAAAATAATGAAGATGAAGTTTTGATGATGCCCAATTCAAGTCAAGAGATTCAAGAAGATCATTTGAAGACTCATTTTATAGATCAAAACTTTTGTAATAATTATAGTTGAGGGTTTAGAACTTAGATTTTTGTTCGGTTTTGATTCTTGTGCTTTCAAAGTGTGTAATTGCTGTTCAGAATCGAAAACTCTCGATTTTAATCGATTAAACCCAATTATAATCGATTAAAATTGCTACAAAGGCTAAGAGCCCAATCAGCTCTGGAATAATCCATTAAAGCAAGTTTTAATCGATTAGCTAATCGATTAATCTTTAGAATAATCGATTAATACTAGCCGTTAGGGTATTCTAGCCGTTAAAAACTAGTCGTTGTACTCGTTTTAATCGATTAACACTAATATTAATCGATTAAAAGCGTTAAATGGTCAGTTACGAAGAATGGAAGAGTTTTTGGCTGAGTCTATAAATAGGCTCCCTTTATCCATCAAGAGTAACTCTTCCCTTGTGCTCAAATACTCTGAACTTTGTGAAAATTGTGTACTCTTGCTCAGCTAATGAAACTTTTGTCTGTGGTGCTGGTACTTTGCAACTGCGGTGACGGAGGAATAACTGATTCATCCTTGGTGCTGCTAAGGAAGTGATTGGAAGAGGTTCATCCTTCGTGAAGCATTCGAAGGAGATGATTCATCCTTTGTGAACATTCAAAGGAGGTGCAGGTTCATCTCTTGTGGTTTCAAGAGAGGTGTCTTCGAAACTTTTAAAAATTGTTTTTTTGTGTGATTATTATTTGTAATTGTTTTCTGATAGTGGAAAGTTAATCTATTTTGGATTAACAACTGGACGTAGGATTGGTATGATCCGAACCAGTATAAAATCTATTTGTGCAAATTTCTCTCTACCTTACTCCTATTATTTATATTTATCATTTGCTAAGAAAATTGAGAAGAAATTTTAAAAGGCGCATATCCTAATTAAGAACCAATTCACCCCCCCCCCCTCTTGGATTATTATTCCACGCTAACCATTCCGCTGCAGCTGCTTTGACAATTGGCATCAGAGCTCGATTTGATAGTTATTCAAATGGCAGGATCATATCAAACTTTTGCAGAGGGTGCTTCCATCAATAGACCACCTCTATCGATTGTGAAATTTGGGATGTCATTGCTTCTGGTCCGTCTATTCCTACTAACAGTTCACAGGAACCAAAGCCCCGTACTCAGTGGACTGATGAAGAAAAGAAAAGAATTCAAAATGATGTGAAAGCCCGAATCATAATTGCATCTGCTTTAACTGTTGACGAGTTTTACAGGGTCTCCGTTTGTAAAACCGCCCAAGATATGTGGGAAGTGCTGAGAGTAACTCACGAAGGAACAGACGATGTGAAGAGGGCGAGAAAGAATACCTTTATCCAAGAATACGAAATGTTCATGATGAAGCAAGGAGAAACAATCTCAGATGTTCAGAAACGCTTCACCAACATTGTTAATCACCTCATTGGACTAGGTAAGTCATTTGAAAATGATGAGCTGAACATAAAAATTTTGAAATCTTTAGACAAGTCATGGCAACCGAAAGTGACTGCGATTTTTGAGTCACAAAATCTCAATACAATGACTATGGCGGCACTGTTCGGAAAATTGAGGGGGCATGAGCTTGATCTCGGAAGACTCGATGAAGAAGAAGCCAAAACTAAGAAAAAGACATTGGCGTTCAAATCCGAAGTCGAAAGAAGCAAAAGCAAGATAGAAGATGAAGACTCGGAAGATGAGGAAAATTTGAGTCTTGTGATCAAAAGGTTAAACAGGTTTATGAAATTAAGAGGTAAAGGAAGATTTAGATATGAAAAGAAAGAAAACCAAGGATCTACCTCAAATTACCGATGCTACGGCTGTGGAGAAAATGGGCATCTAAAAGCTGACTGCACAAATCAAAAGAAGGGTGAAGAAAAGAAGGAAAAGAAAAAATTCAAGAAAAAGAAGGCCTACATTGAATGAGAGGATGACAGTGAGACAATTTCTGATTTGAGCAAATCTGATGAAGAAGCTAACATTTGTTTGATGGCAGATGACGACACTGCTATCCAAGTAAGTAATTCTAGCTATTCAGATAATTATAGTCAATATGGTGAAGATGAATTGCATGAAACATATGCTGCCTTACTAATAGAATATGAAAAATTAGATATAGCTCATAAGAAATTGAAAAAGGACTTCAAAGAATTAAAATTTAAATTTGAAAACATTCTTTGAAGAAAATAAAATTTTACAATTAAATGTTGAAGATCTTTCTAAATAAAATAAAAATCTAAAAACAGATTTTGAAAATATTTTTGAGGAGAATAAAAATTTGAAAAACAAAATTCTATTTTATGAAAAAGGTAAATATGTTAGTAGTAATGAATGTGAATCTTGTATGAATCATAAGAAATTACTAGAGAATACAACCTCAGGAGAATGTAGTAAAAATAAAAATAAGGTTTTTAAAAACAAGTATGTTCCTAAGATAAAAAATAAACATAATTATAAGACCCGTAGAACTTGGGTAGAAAAAGGAACAACCTATAGAAACACAAATAATGTTTCATGTTTTTATTGTATGAGAAAAGATCATACTTCAAACAAATGTAAAATTAAGCATTATGGTGTTTCTAGTGGTAGATATGTTTGGGTTGCAAAACAACTTTAAAAATCTAACCCAAAGGACCCATACAAAATAGTTGGGTACCTAAGTAGCTTATTCTTTCTATTTTGCAGGAATTTTCAAAATCAAGGAAGTTCATGTGGTGTTTTGATAGTGGGTGTTCAAAACACATGACCGGAGACAAGACAAAATTTACAAACTTCTGGAAAAGGAACAAGGCTTTCTCACCTACGGTGACAACAACAAAGGAAGAATTCTTGAAAAAGGAGATATCGGAAGCAAAGATACCTTGATGATCAAAGATGTGCTCTACGTGGAAGGATTATGGCACAATTTAATTAGCATTAGCCAACTGTGCGATAAAGGACTCAAGGTAACCTTTGAACAGAATTCTTGCACAATTTATAAAAATGATTCTTCTGAAATTGCGCTAAAAGGAATTATACATAACAATATTTATTTGATTGATTTAGAAAATGCATTAAATAGAAATATTTCATGTTTAGTTGTGAAAAAAGAAAATTCATGGTTGTGGCATAAGCGTGCAACTCATATTCATATGCAACAATTGAATAAACTCATTACTAGAGATTTAGTAATTGGTCTACCAAAACTTAAATTTGTGAAAGACAAGTTTTGTGATGCATGTCAAAAGGGTAAATAAGTAAAATCATCTTTTCAATCTAAAAATGTTGTTTCTAGTTTAAAACCCTTAGAACTGTTGCACATGGATTTATTTGGTCCTTCAAGGATAAAAAGTTTTGGTGGAAATTATTATGCTTTAGTTATTGTGGATGATTATTCAAGATATACTTGGACTTTTTTTCTTACTCTTAAAAATGAAGCTTTCAAAGAATTTAAAAAATTTGCGAATTTGGTTCAAAATGAAAAGGATTTAAAAATAAAAGCTATTAGAATTGACCATGGAGGTGAATTTCAAAATGAACTGTTTGAAAATTTTTGTGAAGGTGATGGCATTTCTCATAATTTTTCTGCACCAAGAACTCCTCAACAAAACAGAGTTGTGGAAAGAAAAAATAGATCCTTAGAGGAACTTGCTCGTACTATGCTAAATGAATATAATGTTCCTAAACAATTTTGGGCTGATGTTGTGAGTACTGCTTGCTATGTTTTGAATAGAATGCTTATCAGACCTATTTTGAAACGTACTCCTTATGAACTTTTTAAGAGTAGAAAACCAAATGTTTCACATTTGAGAATTTTTGGATGCAAATGTTTTGTCTTAAATAATGGAAAACAAAATTTATTAAAATTTGATTCAAAAGTTGATGAAGTTATTTTTCTTGGATATTCTCTAACAAGCAAAGCTTATAGAATCTTTAATCGTAAGACTTTTACAATAGAAGAATCTGTACATGTTGTTTTTGATGAAACTGTGGACCTTGAGGCAAAACCTCTTGAGTCAGATGAATCTGATGCAGGTAATAGTGAAGACTTATCAAAGAAAACAAATGAAGAAAAGAATGATGACAATCCTCAAGATGAAGATCCAAACAGGATATGGCAACAACCTAGAGGATTATCATTGGACAACATAATTCGCTATATATCTAAATGGATAAATACTAGAAGGAATATAGTTAATTATTGCATGAATGTTGCTTTTGTTTCACAGATAGAACCTAAAAATATTAAAGAGGCTCTTCAAGATGAAAAGTGGTGTATAACAATGCAAGAAGAACTCAACCAGTTTGAAAGAAATCAAGTCTGGGAATTGATTCCTAGGAAAGACACTCATCAAGTAATTGGAACAAAATGGGTGTTCAGAAACAAATTGGATGAAGACGAAAACATTACCAAGAATAAAGCTAGGCTTGTAGCACAAGGATATAGTCAAGAAGAAGGCATAGATTATGACGAGACATGTGCTCCAATTGCCAGGTTAGAGGCAATATGCCTACTTCTTGCTTACGCATCTATAATGAAATTTAAATTATTTCAAATGGATGTGAAAAATGCTTTTCTTAATGGTTTTATCAAAGAAGATGTGTATGTTGAACAACCACCAGGTTTTGAAGATTTTAAACATCCTAATCACATCTATAAATTAAAGAAAACACTTTACGGTTTAAAACAAGCACCTAGATCTTGGTATGAAAGGCTTAGCAATTTTCTTTTAGAAAATAATTTTAATAGAGGAAAAGTTGACTCAACATTATTTATTAAAAGAGTTGGAAAACATTTTCTAATTTTTCAAGTATACGTTGATGATATTATATTTGGTTCATCTAATAAATCTCTTTGCAAGAATTTTGCTAAGACTATGTAGGGTGAATTTGAGATGTCAATGATGGGAGAACTTACATTCTTCCTTGGTCTTAAAATTAAGCAAATGGAGGAAGGTACGTTCATTTCTCAAACAAAATATTGCAGGGAAATTCTCAAGAAGTTTGAAATGGACAAAGCTAAAGAATGAGACAGGTATAGAGGTAAACCAAACCAAATACAGAGGTATGATTGGCTCTCTATTGTATCTTACTGCTAGTAGACCAGATATCATGCAAATTGTCTGTGTGTGTGCTAGGTATCAATCTAGTCCTAGGGAATCTCACCTTACTACGGTTAAGCGAATATTGAAATATCTTAAGGGAACAACTTCCTTTGGTTTATGGTATCCTTCTGGAGCTGAACCTATTCTTGTAGGTCTTTCAGATGCAGATTATGAAGGTTGTAAGATAGATAGAAAAAGCACTAGTGGAACCTGTCATCTTCTAGGTAGTTCCTTAGTTTCTTGGCATTCTAAGAAACAAGCCTGTGTAGCCTTATCAACCACTGAGGCCGAGTATATTGCTACTGGAAATTGTTGTGCGCAAATCTTATGGATGAAACAACAATTAGAAGATTATGATATTCACTTAGATCATATACCACTTAAGTGCGATAATACAAGTGCAATTAATCTTACAAAAAAATCCTATAATGCATTCTAGAACCAAGTATATAGAGATTAGGCATCATTTCCTTAGAGATCATGTGCAGAAAGGAGTTTGTGAGATAGAATACATTGATTCCAAACACCAATTAGCAGATATTTTCACCAAAGCATTGCTTAAGGATTAATTTTTTGAGCTTAGAAGGGACTTGGGTATTTTAGAAATCTCTTAATATGTGTTTTTCATGCTTTTTGGTTGCTTAGCGTCTTTAATCAACTTGCAAATCGATTAAAAGCGTAACCCTTTTCGTATTTTTTGGTGTCGCGCCTAAATTAATTGATTAATCCGAGTTTTAATCGATTAATTAATCGATTAATCTCCAATTTAATCGATTAAAAGCGCTCTTGCACGTTTGTTTTAAATTCTTCAGCACTATTCTACAAAAACTAGTCGTTAGCAACGTCTTCCAACATCTATAAACGGCTAGTTCCTCTTTTTTTGAACGTTGGGAAGCAATCTTTGCCTTATTTATACCCCATATGTTGCACACTTTCCATACTTGGACCTTCCTTAAACTCTTTCACTCGATTTCTTCTTTCAAACTCTTTGCCTACCCTTTTACTTAACCATATGGCTGAACCATCAAGAAGAAGGAGAAGAAGAAGTGTGGCATCTGAAAGTAGCACTCGGCAACGCGATGCAAATGTTGAAGGGTGGCTTTCTGATGAGCATGAACAATAGTCGTTCTCGTAGTTCTGGAAGGAAAGGAAAGTGCTAAAGTAGAAGTTCATTGATCTTCCATGGTACACATTCTATGGCTTTAACTTTCCCAACCTCATCATTGAACAAGGGGTCCAACATTTGATGGAGCTCTGCGGACGGTATTATCCAGATCTTGTTCGCGTGTTCTACTTCAATTTAAAGGTTCATGATGGCATCTTCCACACAAGAGTCAAAGGAGTAGATATTGTCCTTGATAATGATATCTGGACAAATGTGGCTAAAGTTCCTTGCTTGGAAAATTCTCAGATTGTTCCTAGCGACTTTGCCCAGTTTAACAAAATTATGGTATATCAGTCGTTTCTGCGAAATCCTCGTTAGCACCACAACACGCGTCTTTTCCATGTTGGTGGTTTGAAGATGGAAGAACGGCTCCTACACTACCTGCTTATGTGGCTTTTATGTCCAAGGGGATCCAACCATGCTCAGTGCTCGGAAACCGATCTCATGATCATGTATGGGATACTCTAGAGTATTCCTCTCAACTGGCCTCATCTTCTTCAAAGCATTATGTATAAGGCCAAAAGGTTGGATGCTGCTCCTCTCCCCTACCCTCTCTTGGTTTCCCATATTTGTGAATATAAAGGAGTTGATGTCTCCAATGAGCATTATGAGACTGTGCTTCTAGGCCAAAAAATTGGAGATAATTCCCTTATGCAAATGGGATTTATCAAACAAGGGAATTCCTATGTTCAATCTGATGATGTTGGAGGTCAAGCAAATGAAGTTGATGATGAAGACATTCACATGCCTGACTGATAACGGTTCAAAACCCATTATTTTGATACTTAATTTTGATATTTAATGCACCCTTTTTGACTTAGAAACTAACTTGAACTCATGATTTTTGCTTTAGTTTTGTGAATAAGAGAGTTGAGGATATGCTTTATGATTTTATTACTAAATTCCCTTGATTTGGTAGGTCTTTGGAATGATTTGAAAGAAGGGTTGAAGTATCAATGAGTTGTAGTGCAGAAAAGTCAAACAGAATGTAGAAAAGTCAACCAGTCAACCAGAAAAGTCAACCAGTTAACCAGAATGCTGAAAAGTTGACCAGAGTGTTGTTTTGTGCCGCAAGGAGCGTTGGGCGGTGTTAACCACCACCTGGCGGTGGACTCGGGACCAGTTTTTCACTGTTTTTTACTTGGGCAGCGTTGGAGGGCTATTTTGAGTGTCGCACATACCGCTGGACGGTGGTAACACTAGTGCAAAAACGCTATTTAACGTCACCCCTTAGACGTCGGTTAAGGGTAAGCACGACGTATATTGATGACCGGTGGCATTTTCGTAAATAAGTTGGCCATATAGACGTCAGTTACAAGGTGCCCCGACGTCTATAATATTTTAGACGTCGGGGCCCCTCCTAACTGACGTCTATATGTCTGACAGGTGGGTGAAAAGTCATTTTTTTCAGTTATATAGACGTCAGTTAGGAGGGGCCCCGACGTCTATATGGCGGAAATTAATGGCTATTCACCTACCTTCCAGACATATAGACGTCAGTTGGGAGAGCCGCGACGTCTAAACCCTAAATCCAAAAATTTTAAAAGTTATTTTTTGACTCCATATAGACGTCTGATCTCGCCACTCTGACTTCTAAAGCACTTTAGACGTCAGTTATTGGAGGAACCGACGTCTAAACCCTAAATCCAAAAATTTAAAAAGTCACTTTTTGACTCCATATAGACGTCTGATTCCGCCACTATGACTTCTAAAGCCTTTTAGACTTCTGTTGTGGGGGGAACCGACGTCTGTAGACGTTTGTTATGGGGGGAACCGACTTCTAAATGTCTGCATTAAAGCACTGCGAACGCGAGGCAGCAATTACGCGCACTCATTGTTCATCATCGTCCTCGCATTTTCTCTCCACGGGCTACGTTTTTCAGGTTCGTTTTCTTACTTTTGCACCGTTTAAAATTAATTTTACTCCGATTACATTACTCTTTGATGAATTATCTTTCATTTCAACCGATTAAAATGCGTTTTCGTTGAGTTTTTTCCAGTTTTGCTCGTGTCCTTCGGCAGCGTTCTTGGACGGCGATTTCTTGCGTTTTGCACTCCTCTAATTCCCTCCACTACATTATTAAAACCATGCAGTAGAAAAAAAACGTACAATCTATTCTCTTCAACTAAAATATAAAGTTGTAAACTCGAATCACCATAAGCTAGGAGCAACTCCACAAGCCTTAAGCGGAGAAAGATCCTATCAAATACAGTGACATTTTAGACGTCTGACCTATAGAAACCGATGTCTATATAGACGTCTGACCTATATAGTCCGACGTCTACATAGACGTCGCTCATATCCTGACCGATGTGTAATTAACGTCACCCGAATAGACGTCGGTTCCATATGTGACGTTAAAAGCCCAAAATAACCGACGTTAAATAATGTTTTTCCATTAGTGTAACCACCCTAGGCGGTGCACTGTTGGACCTGGGCCAATTTTCTATTATTTTTATGATCTGTTTTGGGCTTGGACCCGTTTTCTGTTATTTTTCTACCCTATTTAAAGACCAGAACGTCTTAGAGAATGTATCTTTTGATGGCTTAAGCATATAAACACATTTTTCACCCCTTTGGGGGCAGATTTGGGGATTTGACAACTCTCCTTTTCTCTTTCTAGGGTTTCTATCTCTTTCATTCCATTGTACACCTAGTTTCTTCATGACGATGGAGAACTAATCTCATTTGTTATTGGGGATGATGTAACTTCTAAACTCTCTTGTATTTGAATTGATTCTTGTTATTGATATATGCTTCTTTCATTAATTGTTAGAGATATTCTTCTTTGCTCAAATGCTCATTATGATTTATTCATGTTTGGCATAAATCTTATGATTTGTAAGTATGATGAGGAGATATCGCACTATTAGGGTTGGTGGATTTGGGGAAGGTGACAACTCTCCTCTTCTCTCCCTAGGATTGGTATCATGAGATATCTACAAATCACGATCTGGGGAATTCTCTTGATAATGAATATTACCTAGAGATAGGAATAGGAACATCAATTGTCTTAAACTTCTGTTCAGATCAATGCATGAATAATTGCTAGGGAGACTAGAGATAGTAAATAAGTAGTTGTGATTAGGCTCTTTTCACCGAGAGATCAGGTTTAGAGTAAAATAGAAAGTGGCATTGGCATTAATGAAGAAGATGAATTCATTTATGCATAAGAGTGATTAGGTGAAATCTAAACCCTAACAACATATTCATCCCATATTATCAACATCATTCATTCACTTTTGTGTTTAGCCTCAATTGATCAAATTGCATTCATGTTTTTTTTTTCCGCACTTTGCATTCAAAACCCCCAAAATATTGTTCTTATACTCTTGATTGGTTAAGCAAAAGCACAATTGTTTAGTGCCGTGAGTCTCTTGGGAAAACGATACTCGGACTTACCGTTTATTTATTACTTGATACGATCTGGTACACTTGCGATAGTGTTAACAAGTTTTTGGCGCCGTTGCGGGGACTCGTGGTATAACTATTCTATTTGTGTGATTCTTAACTGATTAGACTTTTTATCTTTTTATCTTTTTATCTTTATCTTTCTAAATAAATAAAAAAGTTAATATATATATATATATATATATATATCTTTTATTGTTTTTATTTTTTGGGCTAATTGTGTGCTCTAGTGTAGTGTTCTTTAGTGTATGCAAGATAAAATTTGTACTAGGAGCACAAGATGATCAGGAGGCAGATAAGAAAGGAGAATTGGTTCACCAACACCCTGATGTGAAAAGTGACAAACCCAAACCTGGCACACCAGTGAAATTCAAGATTAGGTTATGGGTTATCAAGACTATCAAAGAAAACATAGTTCTTGAGATGGAGGCTCCTAATTCTAGAAGAATGAAGTTGGTGACACGAAAATTGCTAAGATTTTGTTGTGTCATGAAGGAAGGAAGAACGCCAACATTTGTTACATGTGGACAAAGATCTTATAATGCCTTCAACAACAATAGTGAAGATCTCTCAACTGATCGTATTCTACAACATGGGAAGGATAAAGACACATCTGAAGATGACTCTATGGGTTCAGTTGAAGAAGGATAGGAATAAAAATACACTCCATCTTGTGTTTTATGTCTCTTGTTGTGTCTTGTTTGTTTTTGTTCTTAATTGTCTTTTGATAATGGCTTAGAATGCCATTTTGTGTGGTCTTTTGCAGTAGTTATCTGTTTGTAATATTGTTTTGAAATATAAATGAAATTAGTTAGTGTTGGTTTAAGTCCAGTCGCTTTACATTTCATGATTGAATCTATGTTAATCAATTTTAATCGACTGTATGATTGTTGAAGTTGATCATGCACATGCTAACTGTTACATGACTTCTTTTGATATGAGGAAATTCGACGTTTTGACTCAACTATAATTTTTTAATTTTTGAATTAAAAAAATGAAGTATACAGGGTGAAAACTGATGTTTAAGTAAGGGAAAAGTTCGAAATTAAACCTAAAATCAAGTGCTGAAAGCCTCATTCTCATTTACACTGCGAAATTAAATAGTTAGGTGCTACACCAACACATACTTGAACATAAAATTAAAAAAGAAAAAAACATTTTAGGGAGAAAAAACATTTCAGCCAATGACATGCTGCCATATCACCAACTTGACACGTCATCATCATCTTCTCCAACAATCTGAAACCCTAATTCCAAACCAAACCCTAGGGCGCCGTCAGCAACCGCCGCACCATCAGCAAGCACTTTGCCGCCACACCATCGCATCAGGCCAACCTCCACCGCAAGCCTCTTCGCCAAAGTGCCGCTTCCTTCGTTCTCATCCAAACTCCATGGACGCCAAACCTCCGTCATCAATTTCGCACAACCATGGAAGCTTGATCCTTCGCACAACCTGCAAACAGAAAACCCACACCGTGCAAACAGAAAAATCCTTGCCATCCCTGCAGCCCACACCGTGCGACACAACGGAAGGATTCTCCAAGGGAACTGCCTCGACAAAACACTCGACCTAGTCCATGAGTGGCTGAGCGTGGTGGCGGACGAAGAAGTGGAGACTAAACGACAACGCGTACCAGCTTCTCGGTACTGATGTTGGTGGCACGAAGGATAGACAAACGACCAGGATCGAGGCTGGGGTATACGAGAAAGAGGTAGTTGCTGATTGCGAGACTAATAATGGAGACTCTGATGAACTCAAGACGGTCGTAAGAAACACCTCGGGTGAAGATGAACTTGAGAGCTTCTTCTATAAGCTTCCGGTATTTGAATATGTGGCATAAGATTCTCTCTCTACCTCAGCCACTTATGCCACTGATTCAAAAATCGGAATCTTCTAGAAGAAGCTCTCATTCGTTCATCTTCACCGAAGGTGTTTCTTATGAGCGTCTTGAGTTCATCAGAGACCCCATTATCAGTCTCGCAATCAGCCACTTAAATTCAGAATCTATTTACAAAGTTGACGTCGAATGTTGAGTCCCCTCAATGCAAAGACCTGGAGTTATTCATTATTGACATCAAGTTAGTAGTGTACTAAAATTTGGACTTTTAACCAATGGTCAGTTTTTCATAAATCAGACGTAAAATAGAAGCTTACATCGAATATTAAGGATATTCGACGTTGTATTGTTCTAGTATGACGTCGAATACTAAAGATATTTGACATTTTGTTTTTAAAGATAAATAAAATATTATTTTAAAATATAATATCAAGGTGTGTAAATTTATCTTGTAATAATTACATGGAAATAAAATATAAAAAGATTTGTTGGTGAAATTTAAAGAGAATACAACTTTTTTTCTTTAATATTATTTTAATTTCATATTAAAATTAATTATAATAATAATTTATGAGAACATCTACAAAAGACAGATAGCTAACAAGACTCGAATCACACTTCTGAGGCTACTAGATCCCTATTCTTATACATGTGAATCCACAGAGTCGTCTTTAGACATATCTTCTTCAATGCACTGATGTATAATGCGATCAATTTTTACTTCAAGCACATTAAGCTTGTCAACAATGTTCTAAAGATGATTCGTGGCAAGATGTATGCAGTTGCTATCAGAATATACGATTTTTCTTTGCTCACTTGTGACGGAGGTGCTTCCATAAAGATATAACAGATTTTCTTTTCCTTTAAAGCACCATCCTCTTAAAGTCCTTATTAATGCAAATGAGATCAGAGTATTTTGGTTAACCTCATTTGTGCAGTTGCATGAAAACAACCTTTCACCATCAGTGTTCACACCTTGATTTTCAAGAATTCTATTGACTAATACTGCATAGGGTAGATGATGAGACTTGTTCACTCATCCATCATGTAGGACTAGTACTTCTCTCAACTGAGTGGAGATTTTGGCGAGCTTAGAAGAGGATGCAACCATTTAGCAAAGATAAGCAGTCTAGGGTTTTTCTTTCAGCAAGTGTGATTTTGACTCATTCTAGTTATCATGACATATTTAAAGGGCGCGAACAAACCAAGCAAAGACTCATTTTAAAAATTCAAATTCAAAAAATCGTTTAACATTTTTTTAAAATTTTGTTTCTAAATTAAAATTAATAAAACTAAAATTTTGTTTTGAAAACCGATTAAGCTTTTAAAAGAAAATCGTTTAAGCTCTCAATGATTTTTGAAAATGGTTAAAGTCTTAAATGGTTTTCGCAAATCGTTGAAGATTTTCAGTATATATTTTTGAAAAAACAAAATCAGAATTTGGCTTCCCAACAATCGAATTCTAACATACTTTTTTGTAAAAAAATTTCAAATAAGAAGTGAGAATTCGGTTTCCCAGAAACCCAATTTTAATCTTTTATAAAACCGTGTTATCCATGTAAATATGAACTATTGTGTGCTATCTACGTAAATTTAAAATCAAACTATGTTATATAAGAAAAAAAATCACCTAAAAACAGAGGTTTATGAGAATTGAGTTATAGTTATAGATCACAATACTTAAAAATCATAATAAATATTATTATATTATTATATTTTATAAGTTATGTGAAAACATCTGAATTAACATCATATAAAAAATGAAAATAGTCTACACCGTAAATAAATTTTTTTATTAGATTCAACAACATTCCCACACCTTATATTTCTTCCTCTCCTTTGAAAAGTTTTATGATTAAGATGAGTATGATAAAAAATAAATCAAGTCTTCAATGTATCTTTCTAGGTATGTGTTAATTTTAGGTATGTGTTAAATAAAAATTAAGTTGAGTGATAAACTGAAGGTTAGGATAGATTATTGTGGACAAAAAATAAGATATGTCAGTTTAGAAAACAAGATTGAGACAAACAACTAAGATGCATCAAACCAAGCCAAAAATCAAGAAGAGACAACGTGTATCAAGAAAGTCAGGGTCTATCGAATTCCAAGACTCGTCATGGATTAGAGGTTAAGACAAACCGATCTGGGGAAAATTAAGACAGAGTGGGTTGGGTCAAAGATTAAGCAGGTTAAGTTTGACTAACAGTCGAGACTGGTTGACCCTAAAATGAATGTTGGGATGGTTGTTTCACACTAAAGGTCAAGACAGACTGACATATGTAGCCACTTTGGAAGTCATAATATGGATTTTCATTTTTAAGAGAGGAATCTCTTGGTTATTGGTTTAGAACTCTCATTCTTATAAAGATTAACATTCAAATAAATTACTTTGAAAAATTTAATAGTTATAATAAGTTATTAATTTAAATGATTATGATATAAAAAAAATACTATGCTAACATTATTAGAAAAACAAATTTGAACTCTCTCATGCATTATTTCTATGCTTTTTAATATTTTAACAAACGTGTGATCAATATCCAGCCACGTTGTCACTAATGTCACCAGGTCATCATCATTAAAAGCTCATTTGCACTTCTTAATTTATAACGCTTTGAATGGCTTCTTTATTATTTAGAATCGATTATATTAACTTAGAAAAATTGAAAGTGGAATTATATAAATATAGAGGGGCACATCAAACTTTTTAACTTCGATCCATCCAATTCTCACCTCGATAATTGAAAAGTAGACAATTTCTGGGGCACGGGATGTTCAAACGGGAATTATTACTTTCTCTTTGATTGATGTTTAAACGTCGAATTTGGCAGGGCTGCGACGTTCAAAAAAGATTGTTCGTTACAATGAGTTACTAAGCATTATTACACGATGTACGTCATCGGTTCATCTATAAATATAACTTGAATTTCACATAATCCCTTTTGCTCTTGTTTCCATATTAGTTGTGTGCCTTTACCTGATTACCAATTACAACGAGTTCGCTGGGGCTGGGATGTTTTAATCTACAACCAGAAGCTAAAGGTTGCTCATTTTTTATTATTTTTGCCTTTTTATTTTAAACTCTCACTTTAAAGTCTAAGACTCAGATCTTCGACGTATTTTTCGTCAAAAGCATTTATTATCAGTATCCAAAGAGATTTTTTACTTTTTCACTGAATGATGTTTGAACGTCGAAGTCTACAAGAATTTGACGTTCATTCAAGTAAGCATAATTACATGATCTAATGTAAGTCATCAGTTTATATATAAGAATAACTTGCATTTTAGTTAATGCCTTGCTTCCTATTTCCGTATTGAACATATTAGGATTCATGTTTTTTTTTCTCTTTGTCATTTTCCTTCTCTTAGATTTTGTAACATATCTGTTCTTTAAATTGCAATTTGGTCACTTCAATTTGAAAGTGCCACATTCAGGCCTCGGATCATATGAAGGTGGCCTTTGAAATTGTAGTCAACAAAATGCTTTTTGTAGTACATAAATGGTTAAGTTATCTTACGGGGAAAGGAAATGGTGAGGAAAAAGAAATATGGTTCACAATATGTTTAATGCTGAAACAATTTTGAGAACTAAAATAATTAGACGACACAATTGAACATATTAGGATTCATGTTTTTTTATCTCCTGAGAGCTTTTCTTTCCTTAGATTTCGAAACATCTCTGTTCTTCAAATTGCAATTTGCCGACTTGAATTTCATAGTGCCGCATTCAGGCCTCAGTTCATATGAAGGTGGCCTTTGAAATTCAAGTCAACAAATTGCTTTTTATAGCACAATAATGGTTTAGTTATCTTACTAAAGGGAAGTGCTTAGGAAGTGTATGATTCTTTTTTTAAATTGTCTTGGATTTGTTTTCTACCGTTAGATTTAAGAGCTATCTAATTTCTTATGGGTAAGAACTTCAAGAAAATTTAAATTTCGAATCTATTTAAAGAGATGAAGTCTAATATTATTGGATGCAAAAGATACCATTTTGCAAAACCAGCCATTCTCGAAAAAGAAACCCTTCACTTCTGAAAGTCCAAATCTAAGAATTTGTGCGAGACCACGTCCAATATTAATACAACTGACGTGGATGGAATGAATTTAATAGTTAATAATAAATAATTACTCTAAATGATTAAGCTTTAAAAATTACTATGATTAACCTTATGAGAAAAACAAATTTGACTTTCTCATGCATTATTTCTTTGTTTTTTAGTATTTTAACAAACATGTGATGAATAAAAGCTCATTTGCATTTCTTAAGTTATAACACTTTGAATCGATTCTTTATTACATAGAATCGATTATATTAACCTAGCAAAATTGAAAGTGGAATTATATGTATATAAAGGGGGCACATCAAACTTTATAATTTCGATCCATCCTAATCTCACCTTATTCGCGGGTGACTGAAGTAAACAATTTCTTTGGGATGGGAAGTCAATTTGTTCTTATATGAATCAAACGAGAATTATTACTTTTTCTCTGATTGATGTTTGAACGTCGAATTCCGCCAGGCTTCGACAGAAAAAAAGATGGTGACAATCATTACAAGATGTACGTCATCGTTTGATCTATAAATATAACTTGTATTTTACGTAATCCCTTGCCTCCCTATTGAACATATTAGGAATAATAATAATATTTCCTTTGCATTTTCTTCTCCTCAGATTTCGAAGCATTTAATTTTGAAATAATTTGAAATTCATAAGTGTTAACATCTCTGGTTTTTCCCCATGCCTTCATGGATAACAGCTCGACTCTATAAAAATTTAATATTACGTCAATCTGTTCAGGTCTTCGACGTGTCTTCAACCAGAAGCTCCTTTGATATTATTTCTTTTTTTAATCATCAAATATAACATCGAATATTGATACTAATTGTGATTTTTATACAGAAGACAAAACGTACGTTGCATTCTATTGTTATTCGACGTTTTCTTCTTTCCTTTTTCCTTTATAAAATCTCCCATAAAATCATGTTATCCTTATATTTTAAGATAAGATTTACATTTTTTTTTATTTTTATATTATTAATTTATGTAAATTTATCTTCTAATATTTACATATTATTAATTATAAGAAAGATATGTCGGTGAAATTTAAAGAGAGTAAAACTTTATTTCTTTAAAATATTATTTTAATTTCATATGGAAAATAATAATAATAATAATTATGAGAATTTAGTTGTAGTTACACATCAAAATAATTAAAATCATATTGAGTATTACTATATTATTACAAGTAATTTGAAATGAAATGTTATTTAACATCCGAACTAACTTTTTTTCATATAAAAAAGTTAACATAATGTACATAGTAAATAATTTTTTGTATTAGATTCAACAACAACATTTTCCAACCTTATATTTCTTTCCTCTCTCCTTTTAAAACTTTTATGATTAAGATAGATATGATAAAACATAAATCAAGTCTTCAATGTCTCTTTCTAGGTAGGTGTGTGTTAATTTTAGGATAAACATATGTATGATTGTACTAAAAGACTTTAATTGAATTTTATGATAAGGATAGGTATAACTATACTAAAAGAACTTAATTGATTTTTAAAAATAATACGTTAAATTTCAAGAACGATTAAGTTCAGTGAAAAACTCAAGGTTAAGATAGATTATTGTTGGGAAAAATAGAGATAGATTAGCTAGTAGATAAGATTGATACAAGTTAACAATTAAGATGCATCAAACAAAGCTAAAGATCGAGAAGAGACATATCATGTAGAGAATAGTCAGTTTGTATCGAAGTACAGGACTTGTCATGAATTAAAAGTCAAGACAGACCGATTTGTGCCAAAAATTAAGACAAAATGGGTTGGGTCGAAGAGTAAGGCAGGTGAAGTTTGACTAACGGTCGAGACTGGTTAACCCTAAATACATTTGTAGCCACTTTGGAAGTCATAATATGCATTTACATTTTTGAGAGAGGATTATCTTAGTTATTTGTTCAGAACTCTGATTCTTATACAAATTAACATCTTTGTGGCGATTCTACCTTTACTTATCAATCTGCTATCAACCTCCATCTGTTGAGATGACCATCTCTAGGCCAATCATTGTGACGTCTCCATCTCTATCTTATCAACCTCCACTCCAAGAAATATTCGAGACGGTCAGGCCAGGTAACGATAGAAATTAGGCAGAATTCAACCACAACCAAAATTTTGTTATGGACCATGATATGTTAACAACTACATAAGGGGTTATAAAAAGTCAAATTTAAAAAGGGACGATGATAAAAATTCAAATGAACTCTTAGACCAAAAATTTGGTCACATTCAAATAATTTACTTTGAAAAAGTTAATAGATATAATAAATTCATAATATAAATGATTATGATATCAATAAAATGCTATGATTAACATTATTAGAAAACAAAATTGAACTCTCTCGTGCATTATTTCTATGCTTTTTAATATATTTTAACAAACGTGTGATCAATATCTAGCCACGTTGTTTCTAAACCATGATTCATTGTTCTGTAAGTACAAAGATACTAAACCCTTGTATTGAGGAAATATATCTGATGTCCAAATTCAAATGGCTTCTTCATCACATCCTTCATGAGACAGAGGAAAGACTGTTGAGGCTGCAAGAAATGATGATCTCTCCGAGTGGATCAGTGATGAGAAGAGTCGTAAAAAGTTTCTAAGGTGGACAAGGTTTAAACATATTGTTCCTCACAAATATATGAACCTCGACTTATTTGAAAAAGAGGGATTTCACTTCCAGGAATGGATTGAAACTCAAGGTCTCTCTACACTTGTCCAGATGAAGGGTGATTGGTACCCTGACTTTGTAAGGGTCTTCTACAACAATATGAGAAACATAGATGGTGTCCTTCATTCTCGAGTAAAAGGAGTAAATGTTCACATTGACAATGATGTCTGGTTTCAAGTTGCAGGATTAAAACCTAAAGGTTTATTCTCTCACTTACGGTACTCAGAAAGAAACAAATGGCTGAAGAAAAAGGACGTGTACAGTAGCTGCTTAAGGTTTCCTGGGAGACACCCAATTGAAAGATTATATGTGCATGAGGGACTGAATAAAGAAGAAAAGATAACAACACACATTCTTGCTTGAGTGATTTTCCTGCTAGATTTCTACAAGACAGAATGACAACTGAAGATGTTTTTCTGCTATATGCCATGAAGAATGATGTTCCTACCAATTGGGTGGCAGTAATAAAAGATCATATGATTGATGGAGGAATAAAACATAAACGACATCTACCATATGCTCTGTTTATCAACAAAATCCTGACCCTTCAAGGTGTGGATGTTAGTGGTGAAAAGAAATGCTCTTGTAACTACTCAAATGTGATAAATCTAAACACCTTGACTTCCCTTGGCCTCGCAAAAACCACAAAGGGATGGTGCTTCAAGGATGAAGAGAATATGATTCAAAGTTCTGGAAGCAATTTTGAAAGATTGGTTTTGGAAAAACTCAACAGACTCGAACAGAAGATAAACGCTATGCATTAGAATAACAATGATTCTCCAACTGAAGATTCAAGTGAAGAAGAGTCTAGTGAGGAGGATTCCATGGAAATTTTCTGAATGAGAATAGAGGCTTAGAATTTTAGTATGGAGTCTGTTTTGTGTTTTTGTTCTGTGTCTGTTTTGGTTTCTTATTTGTTTTGTGTTTGTTTTGCTATCGGCATTATATGCCACATCATTTTGCTTCTACCTGATTGTAATCATTATGAATATTTGAATGAAATCAGATTTCCCTTTTAAATCAATGAGTGTGAATGGCTATTCTTTATTATTGACTTAATCTGACTACTAAGGGTATTTGATGAAGAAGCCATTTGAGAATAGGATTAGAGATTTAGGGGAAGGTTACAGTTTCAATATAAGTTCAGACGTTCATTGACAGTAAATATTTCAGGGTGCCACTCTTTTATTTTTTTTCTTTTAATACAACAATAGTACGTTGTTTTCTAAAGCCAATCGACTTATTATTGTCAGCCAGAAGCAAAAAGAGTTACCCCTTTTTAATTCTTTTTTTCTTTTTTCTTTTAAACTACCAAGACTACATTAAATTCTACGGGGATGGACATATTATTTGTCAGCCATAAGCCAAAGAGTTTCTCCCTTTTTAATTCCTTTCAATTTTAATGCAACAATAAATGAAGAGTTACTCCCTTTTTAATCCAACAATAAACGAAGAGTTTCTCCCTTTCTACTCCAAGAATAAACGAAGAGTTTCAACCAGAAGCCAAAGAGTTTCTCCCTTTTTAATTCCTTTTATTTTTAATGCAACAATAAATGAAGAGCTGTAATACTTGGACGTCGATTGTTTAAGCTATTCGACGTATTATTGTCAGCCAGAATCGCAAAAGCCAAAAGATGAACGTCCAACTATAGGGTAGTTCGACGTATTATTGTTAGTCAGAAGAAGTCAGAGGCTTACTCCAATATCTGCTGAACCACATAGTTAAATGTCGATCCCTTTAGATGTGTGGCGTTGATGATAATGTTTTATTGGGCTTTATATTTTTGGGAAAATTTTATTTGGGCCTGAAACTGAAAAGATTTTATGCAGAACTTTATAAATAATAGGTTTGACAACCTATTGTACACTCAGTGTTTGTTAATCCCCTGACAAGTGTACCAGATCGTATCAAGTAATAATAGATGGTAAGACCAAATATCGTTCTCCCAAAGGACTCTTAGGCCTTGACTTTCATGTAAACTGATCGCATAAGACTTGAGAAAGAATTAAATTTAAGTCTTTTAATGCAAGACGAAAATAAACATGCAAGATCCAAATGAAAGAATGGAAGAATAAACCCTAAATTTTGTAGATTGGAGCCTAAGCATCCAAGGAACCGTCTCCAAGGAGTGTAGAACAGTTCTGGACGTCTCTGCTTGCCAAAAGAATACTTTCAGAATCGCACTGGGGCTATTTATAGGGCATAAAAGTAACAAAATTTAAGCCCAAGCCCATCTGATGGATGCTCAGCGCCTAATTTGGCCGCTCAGCGGTTTGCCTCTTAATCACAAAACCGCTCAACGGTCCAAAACGCCGCTCAACGGTGGCCCTCTCATCGCACAGGACGCTCAGCGGTGCCGCTCAAGCGAGAAGCAGTGACTTTACCCACGAAACTGGCGCGCAACGCTGGAATTGGCGCTGAGCGGTGCACTTGACTCTTCTTTTCATCCTTTTTCTCCTTCTTTCATGAGTCTAAGTCCTCCCTTCTTTACTTCCATCTTCAATTCTCATCAAAACCCTGCAAAACAAGCATAATATCTCTAAAAACAACTTTTGACTCTCATGTGACTCAACTAAGTGTTTTACTTGAGTTTTAAGCTCATTCTAAGCCATAAAAGGTGTGTTTTAATGTCAAATTTAAGTATAAAAATAACGGTTTTCCAACCGTTATCACTCAATCACTCAAGTGTTTAAGAGGACACTTCAACTCTCTACTATTCACATGTCACATAAAACAAAATTGCCCTTCATCTAACACAATCAACATTCTCACATGCAAATGTCATCACAAGGACTTTTCCAAGGCTTAATATCTCTGCAATTGTTTTTTTCTGCAATTGTATCTCTGCAATTGTTTTTTTCTAGAACATAAAATCCTTGAGTGAAGAGAATTATTTTAGCATCCAAAGTTCAAGCACAAACTCTCTTTTTAACCAATCTTACTCGTTCCCAACTTCTTTCCTTTTTCTCTTTACATTGAGCTCATCTTTCATGCTTTTTTTTTCTTCTCTTTTCATGCATTTTTTTCATTCAACACTTGAGCTCAATACCTTTCTTTTGCCTTTCAATTTCCCCCACAACCCCAAACTTGAACTTTGGCAATATTATACAATTATTCTCAACCCATCTCAAGGTAAAAATTTTCAAAGCAAAGGTTTTCATCCCGTTTCAAGGCTAGGGTTAAAAAAGGATAGAACACATGGTTCTCTTTTCTTTGGGTTAATATTTGGCTAAGAACGGCTTCCAAAAATGGCCTTGATCATATGACATAAACATGCAATTTAATCAATCATAAAGATTCAGGCAATATCATTCATCCTTCCATATGAATAACACATATATCAATGAATACTCTGGAGTTTAAGACCTCACACAACCGTGCTTTCTCACACATCATTCATACACCCTGCTTAGCATCATAACCACAATCATAAATCATCACACATCTGTTTACATAACTAGTGAACCATTCACTTGTATATCAGCATGCAATACAGTCTCAATCATCAATCGCATCCAATCATCATTGAGAAAACTCATCATGCAATATCATCATATCAAACCATCATCAGAATCAATGTACAAGCCAAGCATAGAGACATAAAATAAAGTTCAACCTAGTCTACAAATCCAAAGTACAAAAGAAAAAGAAAAATCCCTGTCTAAATACTGGCATCCATCAGTAGATGCCCTCTCAGTCCATGTCCTCATCTGAGTCATCCTCATCACCCGCCTCTGCATCCTCAAAATCATCCTCCTGGTCATCCTCATCTCCACCTGGTGCTCCAGCTGCTCCAGACCTACTCCCTTATGCCTGCTCCTGAGGCCAAGCCATAACACTATGGAACTCGTCCATAGTCCACCTGTACACCGGTGGTGTGTCGTACAGCCCTACTATCATCTCTGCAGTAGCTATTTGCCCCATGCGGAGAGACTCCATCCTAGCCTCCATCATGGACATACACATGTCCCTCATCTGGAATGGCTCAGCATGCTGTGCAGGTGCATCTGCAGATGCATCCTCCTGCTGGGCTGCTACTCTCCTAGGACATCTCCTAGGAACTGCTCCTGCTGGCTCGTCACCTCCACAAAACTGACGATAGTAGGAGGCATCTATAGCCCTCCTAAGCCTCTCATAAGGTGGAACAGTAGTATCTACCCCAGCCTGCTGGCACAAGTATGTAATCAGAGACGGATGTCCCAGTGGTGTCCTGCTACTCACAGTGGTAGCGCAACCCTGAATCTCGTTGGCGATGGCCTCACCAACGTTAACAGTCATCTGCCTCAGCATGTAGTAGATGAAGGTAATCCTATGCACCGTAATGTCGGACACATGTGAGCATGGCTGTATGTTGGCATGAGTGAATGCCATCCAATACTTCGCCAAGGGAGTCAAGTCTGCCTTCTTGATGTTGACGGGTACTCCATTAGGGTTCTTCTGAAAATTTCCCCCAGGGACACACATCACCCTCTCAATGTTCTCATAATCCCTGTACTCCCCTGTATAGGCCGCATACTGGCACTACTCTCCTGGCCACTCAATACCTAAGAAGCTGTTGATGGTATCGGGGTCATACCTGATGATTTGTCCCCTCACATAGCTCATAAACCCCCCTGCATCAACTCCTCCTCTAGTCAAGGCATTGGTATAAAATTCCTTTACCAGCTCAATGCTAGCTGGTGCAAGGTAAGTAGCAAGTTTCTCCCAGCCTTTGATGAGTCACCATTCTTCATTATACACTTAGCTTTCCGCACCATATTTTGTTAGTGAAATGTATTTAATTCTCCATTTTTATCTCATTTTCACTATTTGGGCTGAATTTGAAGACTAATTCTTATCTGGATTAATTTGAATTATTTGGGCTTAATTATTTCAATCATTTTGTGCAGGACAATCACTGTAGAATGTTAAAACCCTGGCAAGTATACCAGATCGTATCAAGTAATAAAAATCAGTAATCCCAATATCGTTCTTCCCAGAGGACTCTTAAGGCCTCATCTTTCGTGTAAACAAATTGTTTAAGACTTGAGTAAAAGAAAATTAGTTTAAATGGTTTGAATGCAAAATAGAAATAAACATGCAAATGCAAGAATTCAATTGACTAAGAGAAACTATGAATAAATGAGGTTGTTGGGGTTTACAATTTCATCTTATCCACCCTCATATATCTACTCTTCTTATTTACTTTGCTTATTTATCATATTTCCATGCAAACTTCCCTTGTATATACCCTTAACCCAATCCCTTGGTGAAAAGAGCCTATTACTAATTACCGGCTTGTTATCCCTAGCCTCCCCTGGTAATTAATAATGCATGATAAGTGGAAGCAAAATACAATTGATCGTCCTACCCCTATCCCTAGGCGGTATTAACATAATCAAGGAATTCTCCCCAGTTCATGACATTACTGTACGTCCCCGTATCAATAAAGACAAACAACATCTACCGAATGAGTTAAACGGTAAAAGCATTAAATACAGGTAAAGAACCCAACAATTGATAAATCAAGCATATGCAAGCATATAAAGTAAACAAGAATTTGGATATATGAGAGTTTCAAAAGATTACATTGTTCCCCAACAACAAAGGGTTTAGTTCACCATAGTCATGGTGAAACTAGATGAAATATAATGGAAGAATGGAAAAGTAAACCCTAGATTTGATAAAGTGGAGCCTAAGAATCCAAGAAATCTCCTCCAAAGGTGTAAAGCTGTTGTGGACGTTGTTCTCTGCCGAAAGAATTACATTTGGATTCGCACTAGGGCTATATATAAGCCAAAAAGATAACAGAAAGATCTAAAAATCCAAAATATAAAAACAGAAAACCGCCCAGGCGCCAAAATTTGCCGCTTAGCGGTTTGCCTCAACACACGCCACCGCCCAGGCGCCTAAAATGATCGCTGAGCGGTTTGCCTCTTGTCGCTCTAGACGCTCAGCGTCACTGCCTGGGCGCCAGATAGTACTTTTCCTCGAACTAGGACGCTCAGCGGTGGAATTTACCGTTGAGCGATTCACAGACCCTTTTTTCTTCCTTTTTCTCCTTCATTCTTGAGTCTATGACCTTCCTACTTCATTGCCATCTTCAATTTTCATCAAAAACCCTGCAAAACAATGCAAAACAAGCATAATATCTCTAGAAAGAACTTTTGACACTCATGTGACACAACTTAAGAGTTTTACTTGATTCTAAGCTCATTTTAAGCTACAAAGGGTCTGATTTAATATCAAATTTATGCATGAAAATAAAGGTTTTGAGACCGATATCACGGAAGGCATGACTGAATGGTATGCTGAAGGCTTGACCGAACGGTCTTGATGAAGTGTGTACCGATCACCAGTTTCTGAGCCTGTAAAGCATTACAGACCGAACAACTTTGGAACAAATGCGTGACCGAACGGTATTCTAAGAGCTTGGCCAAACAGTCTTGGAAGCTACATGTGAGTCTTGACAGAACGGTCTGACAAAGTGTGCTAGACCGAGAGGTCTGTTGGAACCTACACTGAATGGCCGAGCACTACACTACCGATCGATCTTTTAGAGACTGCACCGTACACAAGTGAACTGACCTATAAAGCAGTGTTGAACCGAACGGTATATGGAGACTAGACCGAACGACTTGTCTAAGTCCATACCGAATGGTCAGAGCAAAACTACAGAGCTGCTGAACTGAATGAACTGAGACCGAACGACAAGCAACTGTTGTCTAAAGATGCATGACCGAACGGTTTGATGAATACTGCAGTGCACATCAGTGAACCTCTAGAGCAGTGTAATACCGAACGGTTATTTGAGGTAACCAGAGAAACTCAAAAGCAGTGTTGGAAGCACATTCTGGAACTTCAAGAGTGTGGCCACGTCAATAGTGTAGTCTGATTCCGTTTTAGAAAGCCATTGGGTCATAGTTTAGAACTTTGGGGCCCAATTGTTGGTCTACTTTTAGGTTAGGTCCATTAGGAGGGCATTTTGGTCTTTTGGGTGGTATAAAACCCTAAAAGCAGATTTCTCTCGAGAGCCCCAGCCGTCACTTGCCTTTTCTTTCTTGGGGAGCTCCTTCTTCTTCCTCCCCTTTGGGGAGGTTTGTAGGTTTTGCTTTCTTCTCTTTTAATGTATTGAACTCACTTTCTTTACAATTCCATGGTTGAATTTGTTGTTGCACACAAGTTTCTGGTTCATTTACGATTTCTCCCTTTTACTGTTCATCGTTACTATTCATTGTCTTCTTCATTGCTGCGTTTTTACTGTTCATCTGCTGCTGTTTATCTTTTACTGTTCATTAGTTTGAATTTTACTGTTCAATTTCCCAGATTTTCGTTTTCGTACGTTTTCCGCATTCTACACAATTTACTATTTCTGCAACTGCTTTTATACCGTTCGGTCACCCTTAAAACCGTTCGACTTGTTTGTACGTTGACTCATTTTAGTTTTCCAGCTCTCATTTGCATTCGGTCTCCTCATCAGGACCGTTCGGCCTTGTGAATAGGACCGTTCGGCCTTGTGAAGAACCGTTCGGTTTTCATGTTTTTCCGCATTTAATTCAATGCTTTAAATTCTGATTACATCTTTATTTAATTCCCAGTTTTAAATCACTTTAATTTTGCATTGCAGAAACACTTTCAAACCCCCCCCCCTCACTGCGTCTTTGACCTAAGTCTTGAACCACAGTTTGGTCCTTGAGAGACGACCTAGGAGTCACTTCCTAGTCTATACTGCATTCTTTTATGCACATTAAATTTGCATGGGGTGCGACAACCCATCAAATTTGGCGCCGTTGCCGGGGACCAACGGTTCGGTTTTAGGTCTTTTGTTGTGTTAGTGTGTGTTGTCTTGTCTTGTGTTGTGAGTGTGGTGTTCTGTTTTGTGTGTTCGTCATTGTGTGTTGCATTTAGGTATCTTTAGTTGCATATTTTCATTGCATTCTTCTTTTCCCCCCTTCCTTCTACATGTCTACCTATTTTGATTTTGTGAATACTGTTTCTTCTGCCTATGTACATGACTATGATTCTCCTTCTGCATCTAACTCTGATATTGCTTCTCATGCATATTCTGCTGATTTGTATGTTGAGAACAATATGACTGATAACGATTGAAAAACCGTTATTTTCACACTTAATTTTGATATCAAATGCACCCTTGTTGACTTAGAAACTTGCTTTGACTCATGATTTTTCTTTAGTTTTGTGAATAAGAGAGTTGAGGACATGTTTTATGAGTTTATCAATAAATTCCCTTGATTTTATAGGTTTTTGGAATGATTTGAAAGAAGGGTTGAAGTATCAAGGGGTTGTAGTGCAGAAAAGTCAACCAGTCAAGCAGAAAAGTCAACCAGTCAACCAGAATGCTGAAAAATTGACCAGAGTTGACCAAAAAAGTCAACTAGTTGACCAGAGTGCAGTTGACCGGCGCTGAGCGGTGCCTGAGCGGCCGCTGAGCGGTCTGGCGATCAGAGGCAAACCACTGAGCGCCGTTTTTGACCGCTGAGCGGTTTGGACGCGACCTTGGACCTATTTTATGTTATTTTTATGATCTTTTTGGGCTTGGGCTTGTTTTCTGTTATTTTTATGTCCTATTTAAAGGCCAGAACGTTTTAAGGTTTGTATCTTTTGATGACTTATACATAGAAACACAATTTTCACCCCTTTGGGAGTAGATTTGGAGATGGTGACAACTCTTCTTTTTCTCCTTTTTAGGGTTTCTATCTCTTTCATTCCATTATTCACCTAGTTTCTCCATGACGATGGAGAACTAACCTTATTTGTTGCTGGGGAAAGATGTAACCTCTAAACTCTCATTTATTCAAATTCTTATTTATTTCATATGCTTGCGTATGCTTGATTTATCAATTGTTGGGTTCTTTACCTTTGCTTAATGCTTTTACCGTTTAACTCATTCGGTAACTGTTGTTTGTCTTTATTGATACGGGAACGTACACTAATGTCATGAACTGGGGGGAATTCCTTGATTATGTTAATACCGCCTAGGGATAGAAGTAGGACGATCAATTGTATTTTGCTTCCGTTTATCATGCATTATTAATTACTTGGGGAGGCTAGGGATAACAAGCCAGTAATTAGTAATAGGCTCTTTTCGCCAAGGGATTGGGTTAAGGGTTAACTAAGAAAGTTTGCATGACAATATGATAAATAAGCGAATTAAATAAGAAAAGTAGATATAAGAGAGTGATTGGGTGAAATCTGAATCCTAGCAACAAACTCATCTCATATTATAAACATCATTCATCCAGTTTTGTGTTTAACCTCAATTGATCAAATTGCATTCATCTTTATTTTTCCATACTTTATATGCAAAAATCCCAAAATATTGTTTTTATAGTCTTGATTGGTTATGCAAAAGCACAACAGTTTAGTGCCATGAGTCTCTTGGGAAAACGATACTTGGACTTACCATTTTATTATTACTTGATACGATCTGGTACACTTGCCAGGGGTTTAACAATGACTCATCCTCCCATTCTTGAGACTGCTTCTTGGGAGCCAGCTTCACTTAGTGAGGATGATGTTCATTGCGTTCTCACCTCTGGACTGATAGATTTGCTGCCTAGGTTTCATGGTTTTGCAGGTGAATGCCCACAAAGACATTTAGAGGAGTTCTACACCATTTGCTCTTTAATGAAACCTCCTCAGGTCCCTGATGATCACATGTTTTTTAGGGCATTTCCGCATTCATTACAAGAAGATGCAAGGGATTGGCTACATTGTCTTCCTCCAGGATCCATCACTTCTTGGGAAGATCTTAAGGATATGTTCTTGGATGAATTCTTCCCTGCTCAATATGGTTACAGTAACGATCCTGGATGGAATGACCCTAGCTTGGGATGGTATGATGCTCCACAACAATATCAGTCATTCCAGAACTCTTGTATGCCTTCTCCACCAGTCCAGGAGCTACAGTAGTTGCAGTCTTATCAGCCTGCCCAAGCAACTCATCATCCTCCCACTACTTTTGAGCCTACATTGAAGGAGTTATTGGAGCAGATGACTATTCAAAACATTCAGTTCCAACAAGAGACCAAAGCTTCCATTCAGAGTTTGACTGATCAGATGGGGCAGATAGCCACTTAGCTCACTGAGGAACAGTCTTTTGTTTCAGAGGAATCACCATTTCAGGCTGTTCAACATCCAGATGATGTTGGTGCCATCCACATAGGAGATAGGGAGCAGAGTCATGAGCTTACTATTGGGCCACCTACTTTCCCACCCTCCTATGTCCCTACTATTGCACCTGAGGAGACTGATGAAGAATTGGAGGACCAGGCAGGTATAAGCAGTAATTTTGAGTCAGGTAGACCACTTTCACCTTCCACCACTTTACCAATCTTTGGGGAAGTGGAGGTAAACATACCTTAGTTTGATTATGCTGTTGATGATTATGCTGTTGAGGGGTATGTTGATGATTATGATGTTGATGAGCATGCTTTTCATTTCCACTCTTTGCATGATGAGAAACAACTTTTGCCATCTTGTCTGAATACTTCTTCTCCATGCACTGAACATGAATCTAAGCCTGTTGTTGATATTGTTTCTAAATTTGAAATTGATTCATGTTCTGAGAGTGTATCTGATGTTCAGCATGTTACATTGGGATTGGGAGTTATACCCCTGCATGTCATTTCCTTGGAACCATATTGCACTAACCATGTTATAGGAGGTACACATGAATTTGACCAACAAGCACCCATAGTGGAAAACAAAGGTGCAAGCATACACAAAAGCTTCAACCTTAATAGGCACCAGCTGAACCCGCTCATCAACAATCACTGCTTCTTAGATCCAGCTGTGGAAGACATTTTCCTGCTTGATCAAATTTGGAGGATGAAGCAGTTCTTCTTCAACACTTCTTTCCTGACCAAGTGGTGGAGAATATCTCCCTGACAGTCGAAAATTGGCAGTTGCCACCATGACCAGGGGAGTCTTCTTTTCCCTTCTCCTCCTTTCCCTACTTTTATTGCACTTGTCCATGATATTTTGATTGTTCTGATTTCTGATCTTATGCTTGGACACATTGAGGACACTGTGTAGTTTAAGTGTGGTCTATTGGGGGAGATTCTGTTTTTCTTTGATTAGTTTCTGTTTTTTGCGTTAAATTTTTTGTTTTCTAGGTTGTTTTGTTTTGTTTTGTGTATAGTTTTGCATGTTTCTCGCGATCTCTGGACTTTGTTTAGGTTGTAGATGGGTCTTTCACTTCATTGATACTCTGATTTGTTGGAAATCCATGTTTTTCTCTGCTTGGAAAGATGATTATGATGTTTAAGAGGTTGACTTGATTGTGACAGAAATTACCCTGTGTGAGAATTTGAGCCACTTTATGTTCTTTCTTGTGTGTGACATGTCTCTTGATTGCTTGCACATATGCCTTGGCTTGACTCTTGTTGATGATTCTTGATTGATATGCATGTTTAGAAGTGATAAAGGCAATTTTGTTGTTGAGCCTCTCTAGCCAGATGAGCCTACCTTGTTGTAATCCTTTGATAACCCCTTTTGAGCCTATACTTTCCCCATTTCTTTGTTTTGAAGCTCATACACTAGCCCTAAGTGAAAAACCATGTTTACCTAAACCTTAGGGAATTTTGGAGCTTTGGAGGTGTTTTGGGAACAAGTGTGGTCTCCTTGGGAATTCTGATGAATTGGCTAGTTGGTTCCTCTTCTTGTTTTGTTTTTGTAATTATGTTGTGTATCTTGTCTCTTACAGTTGTGTTTTGAAAAGAGAGAAAAGAAAAGAGACAGGATGAGAAAAGAAAAGAAAAACAGAGAAAAATGAGAAAAATAAAAAAAATTGTGTGAATAATGGAGTCAAGAAGAGGATTGAATTAGAGGGTTTGGGTGTTATTTGACTGTGTTTACACTTGTTCCCCATTGCTCCTCTATTTCTTTTGGTTTGTAGCTTCTCATCCATATTATATCCTCCCTTTTTCCTTGGCCCCATTGCATCCATAAAAGACCTTTTGATTTAAACATGCATATGTTTTTGAGTGTTGATATTAGAGACTTGCCAAGTCTATTTGTGTTTGCTTTCTTGAGTGCATTGAGTTGACATTGTTTACCCTAGACACTTGAGAGAAACACTACTAGTGCATCTGTGAGGTTCTATTACTTTTGATTCACTTCTTGAGTTGACTGATCATTTTGCCATGCTTGGAATTGCTTGGATGACTTCATGAGTATTTGTTTGCTTTGATTCTGTGTTGGATATTGTCTACTTCTTTTCTTTGTCCAGATTCTCTGAGAACTATGCCTTGTGTGTATTTTTGTTTCTGTGTTCGGATGTTATGTCCCACTCTTGATGTATTTAGAATGGTTCCTTGTTCTGCGTCTTGATTTTGCCCAGGAGTGCAAAAGTCTAAGTGTTGTCTATTTTGATGAGTCACCATTCTTCATTATACACTTAGCTTTCTGCACCATATTTTGTTAGTGAAATGTATTTAATTCTTCATTTTTATCTCATTTTCACTATTTGGGCTGAATTTGAAGACTAATTCTTATCTGGATTAATTTGAATTATTTGGGCTTAATTATTTCAATCATTTTGTGCAAGACAATCACTGCGGAAGGCATGATCGAACGGTATGCTGAAGGCTTGACTGAACGGTCTTGATGAAGTGTGCACCGATCACCAGTTTCTGAGCCCGTAAAGCATTACAGACCGAACGACTTTGGAACAAATGCGTGACCGAACTGTTTTCTAAGAGCTTGGCCGAACAGTCTTGGAAGCTACATGTGAGTCTTGATAGAACGGTCTGACAAAGTGTGCTAGACCGAGAAGTCTGTTGGAACCTACACTGAATGGCCGAGCACTACACTACCGATCGGTCTTTTAGAGACTGCATCGTACACAAGTGAACTGACCTACAAAGCAGTGTTGAACCGAATGGTATGTGGAGACTAGACCGAACGACTTGTCTAAGTCCATACCGAATGGTCAGAGCAAAACTGCAGAGCTGCTGAACTGAATGAACTGAGACCGAACGACAAGCAACTCTTGTCTAAAGATGCATGACCGAATGGTTTGATGAATACTGCAATGCACCCCAGTGAACCTCTAGAGCAGTGTAATACCGAACGGTTATCTGAGGTAACCAGAGAAACTCAACAGCAGTGTTGGAAGCACATTCTGGAACTTCAAGAGTGTGGCCTCGTCAATAGTGTAGTCTGATTCCGTTTTAGAAAGCCATTGGGTCATAGTTTAGAACTTTGGGGCCCAATTGTTGGTCTACTTTTAGGTTAGGTCCATTAGGAGCGCATTTTTGGTCTTTTGGGTGGTATAAAACCCTAAAAGCAGTTTTCTCTCGAGAGCCCCAGCCGCCACTTGCCTTTTCTTTCTTGGGGAGCTCCTTCTTCTTCCTCCCCTTTGGGGAGGTTTGTAGGTTTTGCTTTCTTCTCTTTTAATGTATTGAACTCACTTTCTTTACAATTCCATGGTTGAATTTGTTGTTGCACACAACTTTCTGGTTCATTTACGATTTCTGCATTTTACTGTTCACCGTTACTATTCATTGTCTTCTTCATTGTTGCGTTTTTACTGTTCATCTGCTGTTGGTTATCTTTTACTGTTCAATTTCCCAGATTTTTGTTTTCGTACGTTTTCCGCATTCTGCACAATTTACTGTTTCTGCAACTGCTTTTATACCGTTCGGTCACCCTTAAAACCGTTCGGCTTGTTTGTGTGTTCACTCATTTTAGTTTTCCAGCTCTCATTTGCATTCGGTCTCCTCATCAGGACCGTTCGACCTTGTGAGTAGGACCGTTCATCCTTGTGAATAGGACCGTTCGGCCTTGTGAAGAACCGTTCGGTTTTCATGTTTTTCCGCATTTAATTCAATGCTTTAAATTCTACTTACATCTTTATTTAATTCCCAGTTTTAAATCAATTTAATTTTGCATTGCAAAAACACTTTGAAAACCCCCCCACTGCATCTTTGACCTAAGTCCTGAACCACAGTTTGGTCCTTGAGAGACGACTTAGGAGTCACTTCCTAGTCTATATTGCATTCTTTTATGCACATTAAATTTGCATGGGGTGCGACAACCTATCACTCGCCTCTTAATCTCCAATCCAAACTCAGGAGCCAAGTCTGGGATTTAAATGGCCTTCCTCTCCATCAACAATCTTCTCTCCTACACAATCACATAGTGCTCCTCATGCTTCCTAGAAAGGAACCTATGGGAATAAAACCTTCTTGGCCTTTTTGGCTCCTTTCTCTTGTTTCCCATAGTCTTTACTCTTCTTGAGGATGACATTCCTGTATCAAATAAGTTCAATAAACCCATAGAAATTCATCATTAGAGGTTAGTAAATCATCAATTAAATTCCACAACAAGCACAGTCCAGTACTGAGGAAAAAACAGGACCCCTCAGCATCCAAGCATCACAAAAACAACATCCCAAAACCTGATGAATTTCGCTCAGTGGTCAGACAGACCGCTCAGCGTTTCGATAGGGGGTTTTCCAAAAACCCTCCTCCAAAGGTCCTAATCTCCATTCTAACACCAATTTCACAATTCTAGACCAAATTTATGCAATTCAATCGGTTCAAACAGTTTTTATTTTATCAAATCATGCATAGAAATCAAAAGCCTTAATTTATCATGCTCCTACACATGTTCTTCATCAAACTTCAATTAGACACCCTAGGAATGAAATTGCACAACTTACTTGAGTGGAGATCTTATATGCTTGCTAGACTTCGTCCTAATTGATGATGAATGCCTCTCCAATGTACAACCCTCAACAAAAACCCCAAACTTTTGACAAAATAATGGTAGAAAAATGAGATTTTTGTGAGTGGATGATGAGAAAAATGGAGAAATCTCTTTGTAAAGCCTTCGAAAGTGGAAATTGGGTGCTAGGGTTTACAGGGAACGCTTGAGCGAGGTTCAAAGAGGTGTTTCAAAAGTGCAGAACCCCCCAACACCGCTGAGCTTTAAAAGCCCAAGGGTGATCTGCGCCGCAACCGCTCAGCGGTGCACGTAAAAAAATCCCTTCCTCTTTTTTGCTTGCTTTTGTGTAATCCAACCCTGTAGCACTTGATTTCGACCTTCAATATTTCAATTACATGCCTTTCCCTTCTCAAATGCAACATTCAAACATATTATGCACTTAGACAGAGTTAAAAACAAGAAATAATCAACTGAGTTGCCTCCTAGGTAGTGCTTGTTTAACGTCACGAGCCTGACCCAAACCTTCTAGCACTCATCAGTAAGTTCCTCCAACGCCACCTTTCAACAGGTGTACTTACCTGTATCCTTCAGTAGATACATAAAATTTTAGCATCCCTCAGTAGATGCTACCCAAAAAATGTTTAAAAGAAAATCCAAGAAATTACATGTCCAAAATAAAATAAACCGAAAACAAAAATGTTTTACAACAATTGGGATTCATTCAAATAACATCATGTCTTCCCATCCCGATTGGGATCTTCATCAACCCAACTCATCAGCTGCCTTCTGTCCACTCTTCTGATTGCTTTGGAGTATGGTCTTTTAATCTCCACTACTCCATCTTCTTTAAGCTTGTTCACAATCCACTTTCTATTCTTTAATCTTACTTGTGAACCACGTAGAAGTAGTGTCTCCTCTGAGTGAATTGTTCCTCCTTTATCTACCTCTTCATCTTTAGGTACCTGCAAAATATTACAACTATCAGTATCAGTACCTGTTGTGCTCTCTCCAGATGCAGCAGCTTTCCTGGACTTTTTGTGTCTAACTCTTTTTTTTATTCTAACATTATTCTCTTTAGAGTCATTATACAATAGCACATGTTCATGGTCTCTCATCATAATTCTTCCGTCATAGACACTAATAAGCATCTTTGAAGTTGCCATAAAAGGTCTTCCCAGAATCAATGGAATCTTTTCATCAGTTTCTATGCCCATGACTATAAAATCCACCAAGAACTCTAACTGCTCAACACGCACAATCACATTCTCCACCATACCAAGCGGTTTTTTAGTGGACCCATCTGCCACCGTCAAATTAAGATTAGACAGTTTTAACACTAGCCCTCCAAATTCCTTCAAGAAGCGCTTAGGCATCATATTAATGCTAGATCCAGAATCTATCATAGCTCCTCCTACATCAACATCATTCACAACACATGAAAGAGTCAAACATCCTGGATCCTTTATCTTGGGCGGATGATTTTTCTTCTGAGGTTTAATAACAGGTTCTTGTTCCTCTTCATCAAGATCTATCACATCTCCAAGATAATATTTTATTCTCTCAGAGCACACAGGAATTTGCTTAATCACTGAAGGCACCACAATCACTTGGTTAAAAATTTCTCCAAATTGCCCATTGTGACCGTCTCCTATTTCCTCTTCTTCTTCACCCTCACTACTGTCTAGCTCAATAATTTCTCTTTTCTCTTCTTCCTCTTTACTACTCTCCACTTCCACAACTTCCTTTTTTGCTTTCCTTTTACTCCTAGTAACAACAGCTTTGCACTCCTCTTTAGGGTTAACATCAATATTTGCCCTAAATTGGTTTTTCTCAGTGGTCTCTACCCTCTTTGACAGTTGACCAATTTGCATCTCCAAGGATCTGAAACTGGCTTGGTCCCTTGCATGTTGAGACTCATAAACCTTCAAAAATTTGTCAAATCTATCATTAAGGCTTTTGATAGTCTCTGTCAAATGATTAACCTGTTGCCACAAGGGTGATGGTTGTTGCGGTCGGAAGCCTCATGTTTGCCCAGATGGGTAATTATGAGTTTGCCCAATACTAGGATGATTTTTCCAACCTTGGCTAGAGTTTCCTTGGTTGAAATTCCCCTACTTATACTGGAACTGGTTCCCCATATAATTTGCCTCCTGTTGCATCTCCTCTGGCACAACACATTGACCATTTATATGGTCACCACCATAGAAATTGCAAAGTTGTTGAGCTTGGGAGACATTCTTAATTTCCTTTGGAAGTTGTGAGAGAATCTTCGTCAAATTGTCTAGCTTTTGAGTCAGAAGATGATTTTGAGCTAGCATAGCATCATCTGCAGGCAAATGCAAAACTCCCCTCTTTTGCACTGGTGCGCCCCTTTCACTGTAAGTTTCCTGCTCATTTACAACCATACTCTCAATCAAGTCATAAGATTCATCCTCAGTCTTTCTCTTTATGTCACCTACTGCTGAGGCGTCCAACATCATCTTCGACTGTGTATTCAGGCCTCCTAGGTAAGCAAGAACTAAAGTTTTCTTGCCAAACCCGTGAACTGGCGTCTTCCTCAATAAGCCTTTAAACCTATCCCATGCTTGCCCGAGAGTTTCCTCCATGCCCTGTTTAAATGATGAGATCTCCAACCTTCCCTGGGTGACTTTGGACTGTGGAAAATATTTATTGACAAATTTGGTTGCCACAGTCTCCCACTTAGTGACTGTTCCTTCTGGAAAGGAATTTAACCATGTCTTAGCATTGCTTCCCAGTGAGAATGGAAACAAGCTAAGCTTTACTCGTTCATCTGATACTCCAGTCATCTTCACAGTATTGCAAATTTCACTAAATGTTGTCAAATGATCATACAAATTCTCATTAGACAAACCGTGAAATTGGTTGCTTTGCACCAGATGGATTAACGCAGGATTCATCACCATGTTGGTTGTATTGTCAGTTGGCATGGCTATGCTGTTGAAGTGAAATGGGCCAAAAACATTGGACTGATCTGCAAGTGTGCGTCTGGGAGGAGGAGGTTGCTCAACTGCCATCTCCTCTCCTTTTTGCTCTGGTGAGGGTAATAACAATCTGTCAGGAGAAGGAAATAAATCTCTGGAGGAATGTCTGGCTTTCCTTCCCCTTTTATCTCTCAAGCCTTCAAGAAGAGGTTGCGTATTTTTCTTGCTCCTAGTGTGAATGATTTCCTGCATGCACAAGAAACAAAAACCCTAGTAGCACTTTTATATAAAAATAAAAATAAAACAAAAACAATATATATACAAACAAGTCAAATTTAATCAATTTACACTACTCGAAAAGTTAAACCACGAGTCCTCGGCAACAGCGCCAAAAACTTATTAAACCCTTGGCAAGTGTACCAGATCATATCAAGTAATGATAAATGGTAAGTCCAAGTATCGTTTTCCCAAGAGACTCAAGGCACTAAACTGTTGTGCTTTTGCTTAACCAATCAAGACTATAAAAACAATATTTTGGGATTTTTAAATATAAAGTACGAAAAAATAAACATGAATGCAATTTGATCAATTGAGGTTAAACACAAAAGTGGATGGATGATGTTGATTATATGAGATGGGTTTGTTGCTAGGGTTCAGATTTCACCCAATCACTCTCATATATCTACTTTTCTTATTAAATTTGCTTTATTATCTAAATGTCATGCAAACTTTCTTTGCTTACCCTAAACCCGATCTCTCGGTGAGAGGAACCTATTACTAACTACTAGTTTACTATCTCTAATCTCCCTAAGTAATTAGCAATGCATTAATTACAGAAGCAAAATACAATTGATCGTAAAAATGACAGAAAACAGGTCCAAGCCCGCGTCCCCAGCGCTCAACACTCAAAAATGGTGCTCAGCGGTTTGCCTCATAATCGCAGGACCGCTCAGCGGTCCCCACAGGCGAAAAACAGTGAAAAATAGGCAAAATTGGCGCTCAGCGCCCAAAACTGTCGCTTAGCGCCCAAAACTGCCGCTCAGCACCCAGAACCACCACTCAGTGCGCAAAACCGCCGCTCAGCGCTCTGGTCGACATTTTGGTCAACTGGTTGACTTTTCTGTTTGACTGGTTCACCGGTTGACTTTTCTACATTCTATTTGACTTTTCTGCACTGCAACCCTTTGATACTTCAACATTTCTTTCAATTCATTCCAAAAACCTACAAAATCAAGGGAATTTAATGATAAAATCATAAAACATGTCTTCAACTCTTTTATTCACAAAACTAAAGAAAAATCATGATTCCAAACAAGTTTCTAAGTCAATAATGGTGCCTTTGATATCAAAATTAAGTATGAAAATAACGGTTTTTCAACCGTTATCACAACCCCAAACTTGAAACTTTTCTTGTCCTCAAGCAAACAAGATGAAACTTAATCTTCCACCAATCATCACAATGGTTCAGCACATTCCATATCCTTTCTTTCCAGATAAGTAATCACTCAAATCAGCTTTTCAATAAAATTCAGTCAAGATGTGCACATGCTTTGATTCAAATTACTCATCATGGTGTTCACATAATCACATAATCTTCCAACAGATGTTATTCTCATGAATGATCAATTAACTAAGCATAGATATAATCATGAATTCATGGAATCATTCCTCATCAGATAAGGTGTTACACTCAAGCACTCAAAAGTGTTTAACTCAAGCACTCAAAAGTGTTTCACTCAAAGGTGTATAAAGTTCACTCCGTCCCTCTACTATCTGCATGTCACATAGAATAAAATTGCCTTTCATTTGCCACAATCAAATATCATCACACACACATGTCATCACAAGGACTTTTCAAGGCTTATAATGTGGTCGGGCTAACAAGGAAAATTGGTTTTTCTAGATCACAAAATCCTTGAGTTAAGAGAGTTATTCACATAATCATGGTTCAAGCACAAACTCTCTTTTTACCAATCTCACTCATTCCCAACTTTCCCTTTTCTGCACATTGAGCTTTTCTTTTCATGCTTTGCTTTTTCTATCTTTTTCATCTTTTCTCATGCATTTTCTTTTCCACACATAAGCTCAATGTCTAACTTTTCTTTTCTTTTTCAATTCTCCCAAAAACCCCAAACTTGAACCTTTAACAATACCCCAAAAATATTTCTCAACCTAACTCAAGGCAAAGATTTTCAAAGCAAGGGTTTTCATCCTGTTTAAGGCTTAGGTTCAAAAAAGGTATAACATAAGATGTTCTTTTTCATGTGGGACGAGATTTTTGACTTAGAAAAGGGCTTATCAAAAACGACCTTGATCATATGACACATACATGCAATTCAATCAATCATAGAAATTTAGGCAAAATCATTCATGCTTCCAGTAGATAGAAAATATATCAATAAGAACTCTAGAGCTCAAAAACCTCACACAACCTTATTCCAATCATTCAATCAAATACCCTGCTTAGCCTCATAATCACAATCAAAAAACCACAATGCATTTGTTCACACAGCTTGTGAACCACCACCTGTACATCAGCATATTGTGCACATTCTCAACATCATCAATATCAAAGTATCATCAAGCAATACCCATCATGCAAAAATATCAATATCAAACCACTGCATCAGATAAAGTGTCCAACCAAGTACATCAATCCTACACTACAGAAATAAATAAATACAAAAAACAAAAGATAGAAAATAAATCCTGCTCTAGTGTAGATAACATCCATCAGTAGATGTTGTGCATGCTCCTCATAATCTTCCTCCATAGTTGAAGCTTCAGATGCTCCAACTCTAATTCCTTCCTCTTGTTCCCCACGGTCTTGATCCTCTTTCCTGATGAGGATGCCATCCCTTTCTAGCACCCATCAGTAGGTGCAAACCTTATCATCACCCATCAGTAGGTGTACTTTCCTGGTATCCTTTAGTAGATACCTAAATCTTCTAGCACCCCTCAGTAGATACTACCCCAGTAGCATTGATCAGTAAATGTTGTCAGTGACATCCATCAGTAGATGTCTATTCATCATCCTCTTCCATAACAACATCCATCAGTAGATATTGTAAAAGCATCCATCAGTAGATGCTATCATCACTGCCATCAGAAGCAGCATTTAACCTAAAAAAAAACTCAAACAAGAAAAAAAAAATCAAATCCACACCACACAAATAATTCAATTAAAAAGAAAAAGTTAGAAACTGGGTTGCCTCCCAGCAAACGCTCTTTTAACGTCATTAGCTTGACCCGGTAAAGCCGAAACACCCATCAGTAGGTGTTGAAATTTTTTGTTGGCGTTCTTCCTTCCTCCATGACACCAACAACATCTCGAGAATTTTCTTGTCACCAACTCCAAGGATCCTCAATCTTCAGAATTCTGTTTGCTTTGATAGTCTTGACAACCCATAACCTATTCTCAAATTTCACTTAGTGTGCCAGGTTTGGGATCATCACTTTTCACATCAGGGTGTTGGTGAACCAATTCTCCTTTCTTACTGCCTCTTGATGTTCTTGTGCTCTTGGTACAAAATTTTTATCCTGCATACACTAAAGAACACTGCACTAGAGCACAAAATTAGCCCAAAAAAATGAAAACAGTAAAAAAGTATTATTTTATTTTAATTTTTTTAAAATAAAAACAGGAAAAGAAATTTTTTTTTTTAAATAAAGATAGAAAAATAGAAAGATAGATAAAAAGAAAGATAGAAAGTTTAATCAGTTAAGAATCACACACATAAAATAGTTATACCACGAGTCCCCGACAACAGCACCAAAAACTTGTTAATCCCCTGGCAAGTGTACCAAATCGTATCAAGTAATAATAGATGGTAAGACCAAATATCGTTCTCCCAAATGACTCTTAGGCCTTGACTTTCATGTAAACTGATCACATAAGACTTGAGAAAGAATTAAATTGAAGTGTTTTAATGCAAGACGAAAATAAACATGCAAGATGCAAATGAATCAATTGGCAAGAAAAAGATATGGATGAATGGAGTTGTTGGGATTTACAATTTCATCTTATCCACCCTCTTATATCTACTTTTCTTATTTAATTTGCTTTATTATCATATTGTCATGCAAACTTTCTTAGTCTACCCTAAACCCAATCTCTTGGCGAAAAGAGCCTATTACTAATTACAGGCTTACTATCTCTAGTCTCCCCTAGTAATTAGCAATGCATTATAAACATAAGCAAAATACAATTGATTGTCCTACCCCTATCTCTAGGTAGTATTAGCTTAATCAAGGAATTTCCTACTAGTTCATGACATTATCGTATGTCTCCGTATCGATAAAGACAAACAACATTTATCGAATGAGTTAAACGATTAAGCATAGATAAGAGACCCAACAATTGATAATATAAGCATATGCAAGCATATACATAAAATAAGAATTTCAATATAAGAGAGTTTCAAAAGATTACATTGTTCCCCAAATACAAAGGGTTTAGTTCACCATAGACATGGTGAACTAGATGGAATTAAATGAAAGAATGGAAGAATAAACCCTAAATTTGGTAGATTGAAGCCTAAGCATCCAAGGAACCGCCTCCAAGGAGTGTAGAACATCTCTGGACGTCTCTGCCTGCCAAAATAATACTTTGAGAATCGCATTGGGGCTATTTATAGCGCATAAAACTAACAGAATTTAAGCCTAAGCCCATCTGATGGATGCTCAACGCCTAATTTGGCCGCTCAACGGTTTGCCTCTTAATCGCAAAACCGCTCAGCGGTCCAATACGCCGCTCAGCGGTGGCCCTCTAATCGCACAGGACGCTCAGCGGTGCCACTCAAGCGAGAAGCAGTGACTTTACCCACGAAAATGGCGCTCAGCGTTGGAATTGGCATTGAGCGGTGCACTTGACTCTTCTTTTCATCCTTTTTCTCCTTCTTTCATGAGTCTAAGTCCTCCCTTCTTTACTTCCATATTCAATTCTCATCAAAACCCTGCAAAACAAGCATAATATCTCTAAAAACAACTTTTGACTCTCATGTGACTCAACTAAGTGTTTAACTTGAGTTTTAAGCTCATTCTAAGCCATAAATGGTGTGTTTTAATGTCAAATTTAAGTATAAAAATAACAGTTTTCCAACCGTTATCAGTGTTCTCTAAACTGAAGAGTAATAAACCCTAGAATTATGATCAGAAATGACTTCTTCTTCATCATCAAGAAGAAAAGGGAAGGTTGCCCGGATTGCAACGAATGCTAATCCTACAGGGAGGACTAGTGATGAAGACATTCGAGGGAAGCTTTTAATTCTAAGGCGGATTAAAACCATTGTTTCTCAAAGATATATGAAATTGTTGAGGGTGTTGTACTCCAACTTAAAGATGAGTGATGAAACATTTTGTTCCACAATCCATCTCAAAGAGGTTTGGATTGGGATTACCGTTTTTCAACCGACCAGGAAAGAAGGCTTCCTCTTTCAGAAATGGATTGGTCATCAAGGACTTATTGGATTCACCATGGTAAAAAATGATGATCATCAGCAAGTTTATCCCATCTCTGAATCTTAGAGTGCAAACAAAACAAGTTTGAAAAAAACTAAAGAAGATGAGTGGGCTAGATGGTATGCGGTGACAATAGATTGTATGTCAGAATTGCTAAAAAGATTATTGGGGCTTAGGTAAATTGAAAGATTGTATTTCAGAATCGTTAAAAAGATTCTTGGGGCTCAAGTAAATTGAAAGCTGACACAGTCATTGACAAAAGACTCTAAGGATTTTTAAATCACCGATTAAAATGCAAAGGAAGGTGATGTGAAACACCAGAAAGGGATCGACAATAATTCTGGAATAGAAGAATATGGATTTTCGTTGTTTGATTTTAATTTGTAATCAGTGGCTTCTTAATCCATCTTTTGTTTTGTTGGTTGTAATCATCTTTTGAATATTAATGAAATTTTCTTTTGGAAAACATTAGTGAATGGAGATTGAATTGTTTAAATTGATTAAATCACTTTTTTGATTGCAAATTTCCATTTTAATGTTACATGATTATACCATAGATTCTTCTTCTTTTTTCTCTTTACTAAAACACAAATAATACGTCAATTGATAAAGCCACACGACGTAATAATAAGATATTAAACGTCAAACAAACAAAAGTTTGATGTGCTATTAATAACCAGAGTATTAATACTACATCAATTTACTAGGGACATTACATTTTATTGTTCATCTAGAAGCCAAAACGCTCCTTTTTTTTCTTATTCCTTTTTAACCTACGATAACACGTCGGTTATTAAAATATACGACGTCCTTCGTATATTTGAAATCCAAAATCTATCAACCTTTTTCTTTTGTTTTCTGTACTCCTGCAAGCCTTTTTATGTCCTTGAAGGAGATAACAGAAAACAAAAGAAAATAAATCAACAAATGGAGTTCATAGGAGAAATTTTATGAATGGAAAATGTAGCATTTTGAAAGGGTCCAAAATCCAAATGTATCAACCTTTTTCTTTATGTTACTAACATTCCTTTAAGCTTTTCATCATGAAAGAATCAAACCACAAAGAAGTGACTCCTTTTTGTGACCTAGAAGGAGCATGTCTATACTTAAATAATTAGTGTTGGGAAAGGGCTGATATGGTGTTGATATGGGCTTCAATTATAAAAGGCAGTGTTCTTAAATGATGTATGGGAAATTGCAGTTTGCTGCTAGAAACGAAGAGGTTGACGTCAATTTCTTCAGACTTCCAAAGTGTCTTTTTGGTTTAATTCTTTTTTCTTTTAATCGAACAACAAACGTCGAATTCCTTGGGCATTTGATGTATTATTCGTTATTTGAAGGCAAAGGTCACTCTTTTTTTTTTCTTTTTCCTTTTTAAATTCCCATAGGACGTCTAACTTTAAGGGGACTTCGACGTGAAAGGAATTTGAGTGTTTGTGAGCATTAATTTTGTGTGTCACCAGAGGTTTTGAATTGACTCTATAAATATAATGCTTAACTCTATACAATTGCACAGTTTGATGGTTTTTGAATGATTCATTCTTTAAAGTATCCTGGAGTTGTTTTCTCCGAAATCAGATCCACTGAATCTGTAGAAAACAACTTCAAGATACTTAAAAATTGAATCATACAATAAAAAAACTTCAAGTTATAAAAGTAGTTTTACCCCTCCAAAGGTTCTATAGATTTGAAAAAGCACTTATCTTCTTATTATTTTTCTTTCCCCAAGATTTTTGTTGTTCAAATTCTTCTTCCCTTAAAAAATGTAGAATCACCCTTTGGCTTCTGGCTGGAATATAAAGCCATTTTCACATATCGTAGGTTCATTATCTGTTAACTTTCTGCTCTGTGATTTTGAAAGAGTGTATAGAAAAACAAAGAAAAAAGTTAACAGATTGCTACGAGAAATTAAATGAATGGTAACCTCTTGTTTGTTTCTATTGATCACTCCTTTAAGCTTTTAAACATGACAAAGAATCAAACCACAGAGAAATTACTCATTTTTGTCACCTTGAAAGAGTTGATAAAGCCACAAGTACAAGGATGTTTTATTGGTTGGTTTAAAAGAAAAAATAAAAACTTAATATTTTGCAAAGAAAATGTCAATGCATAGAAGAATTCGACGTTCTATGGTTGGTTTAAAAGAAAAAGAAAAAATAATAAAAAAAGAACTAAATAATAAAACGTCGATGCCAGCTTAAATTGACGTTTTATGTGTTGATTTAAAAGAAAAATAAAAAAATAACCGTTGGCAACGTCAATCTTTTGTTACGGTTGACGTCATATTAATTATATCAACATTTAGTATTTATTTATTTTGTATTGAACGTCAGCTTTTTCCGGAGCAACGTTATGTGCATCAACGACTGTCATGTTGACCCATCTTTTTAGACATTTTATATTGGTCTAAACGTCAAGTCATAAAGTGTGCGACGTTCTGTTTGGTATAAAAGAGAAAAGAAAAAAAGAATAAAGAAGGGAATTACTTGCTGGCATATAAAACGTCGAATATTTGTCATGGTTGACGTCAAATGTGGGTATGAGTAATACTGCTGGAAGCAAACCCCTATTTCATAGTTTCTTATTTTAAATTGAACGTCAAATGTTTCTTAAGTTGACGTTATGTGATTCTGAGGTCATTGTTTTATGTCGATCTGGGCCTTGTTTAACGTTAATAGAATTTAGATCACGTTAGTATAGGCCTTGTTTGAAGTTAACAAATATTAGATGGCGAACTATTTTATTAATTGACGTGGAGCGATTGAATTTTTTACGGAAATGGCACCGGTCATTTTTAACGTTGGATATTGAGCGGTTCGACGTTGACCGCCAGATGTTATAGCCCATTTTTGCACTAGTGAGTGCTTCTAGCAAATTTGATTTGATGAAGGCCTTTCAACAAATGCAACATCAACTTGATTCCTTTCAACAAATGCAACATCAACTTGATTCCTTTCAACAAATGCAACATCAACTTGATTCCATTACCAAACGGTTGGACAAGGACGCGAAAGCAAAAGGGGAGCAATCTCATGCTCATGATCATGGTTCCTACAAGAAGAAGCAAGAAGCTAGAATCGTAAATGTATACCTTCCCTCGCCAAACAAGAAGCAAGAAGATAAAGCTATGGACCAAGGCCTTACACTACCAAAGTTGAACTTGCCTACTTTCAAAGGGGAAGTCGAGCCGTCTATTTTTCTAGATTGGATAGCTAAAGTAGACCAAATTTTTGAGTTGTATAGTGTAGATGGAACTTTGCATGTATAGTTAGCTTGTTTAGTTTTAGAGGGATACGCCAAACAATGGCTAAATAGGAGATACTTCACCATGTCCTCACTCGCGAGTACATGGGAACATTGCAGGGACATTTTGTACCAACGTTTCGTACCTCCATACTACCAAAGGGACCTCTTGATTAAGCTCCAATGACTTACTCAAGGTAGACGAAATGTGGAGGAGTATGCTCGCGAGCTCGAAGTGCTCACACATCGTACTAACACTAAAGAAAATGATCATGCAAAAATAGTTAGATTTATTAGTGGACTTAATAGCAACATCCAAGATATAATTGAATTCCATGATGATGAGACTTTAGATGTAGTGGTTCATAGAACCATGAAAGTAGAGAAGAAACTCTTGAAAAAAGAAGCTTGTCACAACAAACTTTCCAAATCTTCAAGAGATGTTTTCTACAAATCCTCATCATCAAAGGATAAAACCAAGGATGTTTCTAAGGAGCCCACTAACAAATCTTGTCCTCATTCTTCTTCTAACCATTCCTCCTCCTCACCTAAGTCTCCTTCTAGACCAAGTCACATTAAATGTTTTAAATGCTTAGGACATGGTCATTGGCTTGCCCCACCAAAAAGGCAACATGCATTGAGGGTGAAGTAATTATGACTAATGAGTCTACCTCTTCCCTACCTTCACCAACCTATAGCTCTTCTTCCTCATCAAGTGATGCCAAAGGGAAGGTCATGCTTACTTTTTTAAATGAAGAAAGAAAAGAAAGCGAGGAGGGAGTAAAAGAAGAGAGGAGAGAGAAAAGAAAGAGAGGAGAGAGAAAAGAAAGAAAAAGAAGAACTTGTGAGAGAAATGGAGAAGGACCAAGTCTTACTCCAAAAGGAAGTGTTACTGAAGGCACCATCCACTCCCATCATTCAAATAGATCCAAGCCATGACATGGGAGTTTTTCAATCCTTATACTTTTCTCCTTTTACTAGGTTTTCTTTCTTTGTTCCAAAATTATTTTGCACAAGTCTTTCACCTCCCTCTTTCCTTCTTTCCAACTCTTCAATAAACATTTTTAAAACACATCATGAGTTAGTGTTACCCCTTTGGTTACATTCAACTCAAGACAAAAATAATTTTTTCTCTAAAAATGGTGTCCTAGTTTTCACCACTAAATACAATAAAAATATAAGGAGACTTTCTTTTACTATTACTTGTTTATATACATTGATTGTGTTGAGATTGCTGACAACAAAAACTCTATATCACTTTAGTTTTTGATGATGACAACACTTTGCTTAATAACAGTAACACATGTTGCTACATTACATGTTCTCAGCTGTATTGATTGTTATATCTGCTGAACATGTTTGATGTAATGTGTTGTATGTTCCTATGATGATTGTTTGATATATTTGTGGAACATGCTTACATGCTTATGTGCAATGTGAAATGCTTTATTAAATATGTTTTACTGCACATTGTTTAAAGTGAAAAACCACAAGCACTTTCATGAACTTATAATTGTGTGATAAAGTTATAGTACTGTTGACTACATTATAAATGGATTCGACTATGCTAAAATCTTTGTACAGATTTTGAGAATCAGTGATGTGTGATGTTTTGAGTTGAAAAGAATTTCAAAGTGTTTTTACTTGTGTTAGTCGACTTTGTCTGGTGTACATTCGACTGTGTTTCTGATCTGATTTGGAATTCTGTTATGTCAATGCGCTCCAACGACTATATTTTTAAAAGTTAGTTAAACATTGATGACTTGGTCAACTGTATTAAATGTGTGTTGATTTTGGTTGACTGAGAGCTACTATGTTGATTGTCTGTTATAACTGTAATAATACAGTCGACTGCATTAGTAGCCTATTCGACTGAGAAACAATCTGACTGATAGAAAACTATAAATTGGCTGAACACGAGTTGTTCAGGGACTTTTGATGATCTAACATTTTCATTCTTGTTTCAGCTTGAGTTTTGATAATTGATTGAATTGCATGTTTATGTCATATGATCAAGGCCATTTTTGGAAGCCCTTACTTAGCCAAATTTTCACCTAAATTGATTAGATCCATGTGTTCTACCCTTTTTGAACCTTGGCCTTAAACAGGATGAAAACCCTTGCTTTGAAATTATTTACCTTGAGTTGGGTTGAGAATAATTGTTGAAAAGGTTCAAGTTTGGGGTTGTTGGGAAAATTTGAATGGCAAAAAGAAAGGCATTGAGCTCAAGTGTTGAAAAAGAAAAATGCATGAGAAAAGAAAAAGAAGAAAAGAAAAAGCATGAAAGATGAGCTCAATGTAAAAATAAAAGGAAAGGGAAGAAGTTGGGAATGAGTGAGATTGGTTAAAAAAAGAGAGTTTATGCTTGAACTTTAAATGTTAAAATAGCTCTCTTGACTCAAGGATTTTGTGATCCAAAAAAACCAATTTTTCTTGTTAGCCTAGCCTCATTATAAGCCTTGGAAAAGTCCTTATGATGACATTGGCATGTAAGAATGTTGATTGTATTAGATGAAGGGCAATTTTGTTTCATGTGACATGTGAATAGTAGAGAGTGGAGTGACCTCTTAAACACTTGAGTAATTGAGTGAAACACTTGCTTGGTGAGAATTGTTGAATTCCATTATTACATCTATGCTTAGTTGATTGATCATTCATAAATAAAACATCTGTTGGGAAATATGTGATCATGTGAACTGAATTGAATTGAAAGCATGCATACATCTTGATTAGATTCCACTGAAAATCTGAAGTTGAGTAGTTCTTGTCATAAGAAAAATGAATTTTGGGATTGTTGAACTATTTGATGAAAAAGTGGAAAGCCAAGTTTTGTTTTGTTTGCTTGAGGACAAGCAAAGTTCTAAGTTTGGGGTTGTGATAACGGTTTAAAAACCGTTATTTTCATGCTTAAATTGATATCAAAATACACCCTTTATGGCTTAGAATGAGCTTAGAATCAAGTAAAACACTTAAGTTGAGTCATTTGAGAGTCAAAAGCTGTTTTTAGAGATATTATGCTTGTTTTGCAGGATTTTGATGAGAATTAAGGATGGAATTGAAGAAGGAAGGTCTTAGACTCAAGAAAGAAGAAGAAAAATGAAGAAAAGAAGAGTCTACGCACCGCTCAGCATCAAAATGCACCGCTGAGTGTCATGATTCGAGGGAAAGCCACTGTCTGGCGCCCAGAAGTGAAGCTGAGCGTCCAGGACAATTAGAGGCAAATCACTCAGTAGTGAAACTGACCGCTGAGCGGTGGCGCGGCTTGAGGGAAACCGCTGAGCGGTAAAATACGACGCTGAGCGGTGGTATTTTCCCATTTTTACTAATTGTGCTTAATTTGACCAGAAATTTTTATTTTAATGAATTTGAATTATCTGGGTTAATTATTTGCATTATTAATTGCCGAGAAAATTTTAAACATACAATTTGGGACATTTGGAAGTTAAATGAGCCGGTGATTTATTTATTTGAAGAAAAGAGAGGAGCCTATTTCATTTTGGGCTTATGCACAAAGAGCATCCAGCAAGGAAGTGTGGGCTGCCGCAGTCCAGCAAGGAAGTGTGGGCTGCAGTCCAGCAAGGCATATTTTCATTGTTCCAATTAGAAACAAATGGTGTAGTGTCACGGCTAGAAAAAAAGCAGCTGCCACCCAAGCACATAGCAGCATTTGAAGACGCAATCCAGCACATTACGGCCCATAATGGTAAGTAGAACTATCAGTTGAACCCAAACTCATGGACTGGCCCTAACCCCATTTAAAATTAAGCCCATTTTGTTTGGCCTATTTAATGGGGGCTTTTTTGAAGCCCCAGCCCCCAAAGCCCTTACGAGGAGGGTTGGGTTTGGGATAGGGTGGGGCTCACACTCAATCCAAAATTCCTTTTTTTCCCTAAACATCTTTCGCGGATTCTTCTCTTCCACGACTCATCCACGACTCGGTTTCTTCGTTCTCTCCCTTCCGCAGGGCCAAGGCGCTCACTTCCTCCATCATTTTCTAGGGCATTAACAACTAAAGAATTGATTCGCTATTCACGGCTATTGCGAACTCCCTTTCGTCCTTCAACGTTCTTTCACTATGTTCTTCATTGTTGCAATAGGTTGGTCCTTTACCCTTGTTTTATTTTTCTTCTGAAATGTTATATACCACTTTCTGATTTTGTATATACATTTGTGCAAATTTTTAGACATGATTTTGTATATACAACCTGTAAAAGTGCTCTGCTAGTTGATGGGTAGAGTGGAAAACAATGTTATTTAATACCATAATGTTTATGTCTTCTGTTTATGCTTTGATTTGAATTTAAAGGTAGGTAAATGGATGGAATATATTTTCTGTCTTCTGTTTTATGCTAAATTTCTTTACTTGTCTCAACACTAATTACAAGTTTGTTTATTAGAATGAATGGTGGATTAAACATTAAGCAAAAGAAGTTTAACTCTGAACAGAAGAAAGCATATACTCCATTTATTTTGGGATTTAATTTTTAGGTGCGTGAGTAAAAAAAATGAAAAACAAGGTGATAAAAATAAGTGAGAAAATATAACTGTATTTGAAAATGTCTTTGAAAGACAGACAGGTACTATTGTAATTGTCTGGGTGTGTGCTATTTTGTTGTATAAATGTTGTGGGAAGTTGAAACAATATATTGGCCACACTGATTTGTGATGACAAATAGAAATTAGGATAGTATGAAAGATGTGGAGATCAGAGTACAGATGAAGATATGCTCTTTATTAATCTTAGGACATGGGTAATGAAACTAGTGGCATACTTTTTCTTTTATAAAAAAGGTGGCAGATTCATTTTGAAAGAGGATCCTTTCAGCTTGCTTAAATGTGCAAAAGACGTATCTTAATTTATCTTGTTTTTCAAAAGTTCATCCTTTTTTAAAGCCGAAATTTATTGAATATGATAAATCCTGCTTTAGGTGCTTGTAAATTGTGATATCTATCAGAGGCAATAAAATATGTTTACATTAAATTAGGTTTGTTTTTATCTGTATCTTTATCATAGAGGGATTCTGTACAATTTATCCTATTTAATATCTGCTTGTAAAAATCAACATGGATCCACTGGAAAAGCAAGAATAACTTTTATGTGGTTAGGATAAGCATTAGCTTATTGAAATATTTCACACTGGTTAAGTTTGCTTTATAAGGGGTTAATGACACCATGTGGTTAATTTTGTGAAGCAAGTAGTTAATAATATTGTTAATTTATAAGGAGTTTATGAGCAAGTTTCCTTTTACATTTGATCTTGATTTTTATGCATTCTTGTTTGTATAGTTTTCCTCTTTGGTATTTTTTCCCTTTTCATGAGTGTATTAGACTAAACCTCTCTTTCTAAGGAAGTTTGAGAAGAAACGATTTTTTAGCTGGTTTCTTTGCTTGGGTTGTTTGCCATGCTGCAAGTTGTTCAAAGCTCGGTTTCAGATCCCCCAGTTGAAAGTAGGCCACACAACAAAGTGTGTTCTGAGGAACCTAATAGCATTTGAGCAGTGTCACTATCCTGAAGAACCTTACATCTGCAACTATGTTTCTCTGATTGACTCTTTTGTTCACACCAAAGATGATGTAGAGTTGCTGGTTGAGAAAGAAATTATTGTCCATGAACTGGGAAGTTATCAAGAACTGGAAAATCTGGTTAATGATCTTTGCAAACATGTGGTGATAAATTCAACATGCTACCACCAGATCATGGAAGATGTTAATGAACACTACAAACAACAATGATTGGAAATGGGAAATGGGGACATTGAGGTGGGTTTACTTCAGAGACCCTTGGAGAAGCAATTCTACTATAGTGGGGGTTGTTGTCCTAATATTCACTACCTTCAATTTCTACCGTGTTACTGATCTACTCTTTTAGTAAATTGAGAATTATATTGATGGAATCACCTTTTCTGTATTATATCATCGTCCATGATTGCACACTAACTGTTACATTTCCCATTTTCTCGCAAATAAATCAAACATATGAATTGATAACAAATTGCAGTTTCACATCCTTAACTCTAGGAGAGGGTTAAAATTTTGTAAAAAGGAAAGCGCATGGGGTTTTTAGCCCTATGAGCTTTTTTAATGAAGGGTTTTTTTTTGCCCCAGTTAGGGCCAAATCTTATTAAGAGGCTCACTTGACAGCTATAGTCTCTTTTATATTCAAAACTAATAGGGTGAGTGGTTGGCTTATTTGATGTAATCCCAGAGTGAGTGGGTGGTGACGTTTAACGTTGAAATGATGGAGTTGTTGATATGCGGGCCCAAGCCCAATAAATAAAGTCCAACAACCCAACCCAAGGAGTAGGGTAAAAGTGTCTTTTCCAAAAGGGACGAGTGAGTTTAGCAAGGTGGGAGATGTCTCAAGAAATTCACATGCTTCACACGTCACTGCATTGAAGCGTGATTTTGGATGAAAACGTTGTTGCACCTCTACGGAAGATTGCTTTGCTGATTCCAAAATTCCTTCACGCCTTCCATGCTGCATCGACGCCTCTTCATCTGCATCAATTTGTTTTCATCTTCACCGTCCAAAAGCTTGTAGAATTCTGTATAAATTCTGCTTGTATTTGCAGCTGAGAGCACTTTTGAACTTTGAGAAATATACTGATGCATTTCCAGCTATGTTTCTTTCAGAAGTCACCCTTTCATGTGCTTCCCTCTTTTTCCCTCTAGCTTCTTTCCAAGTATGGAGAGCCATCTGAGTTAGATTCCATTCCACATAGCACCTCATCCACACACCTTCATCTACTTCCGCTGCCATTTATTCTCACACCGAGCAACCATGGAAACAACTGCTGCTGTTGCAATTTGGAGCGCATCATGTGGTATTCAGAGCCACGGTGGTTCCACGGCACGCTCCAACTGAGTCCAGTTCTTTCATTTTAATATTGTCTTTAATGTTCCTTCGTGTTTGTTTGAATCTCTGTACTGTTTCATTGTTTTTTTTTATGAATCATAGGTTTCTGTTGAGTCTTCGTTCATTCCAGCTTTGCTTGCTTTCTTTTGATTCATCATTTTATTCGGCCACTTCCTTGTTTGAGTCTTTTATTTTGGCAATCTTATTCTGTTATGTCTAGTCTTGTGCATCTCATTTGATTTTGTCAAATTCTGAATCATTGTCGTGCCTGGATAAACCTGCTGGTTGGATTGGATTTTCAATAAGAGTACATCAGATGAGCAATGACTAAAGAGCTCTAGTACATCTTGAATTCCACCATTATGCAGAACCAATTGTTGCACTATTTGATTCTGTTTTGAACTCTGTTTCGGCACATTACATCTTGATTGATTTGGCATCTGCTGTAAAATCTGGTTGCGTATTCACTATCTGCATATCAAAGGAGCTATGACCAAATGAAGAGCTCAGATGCATGACTTGTGATGCCAATTCAGTGTTATAAATCTGTGTAGTAATGTGGATCTGTTATAATTTTTTTTGAAGTGAATTGTTGATTTGGATCTATAATTGGATGCATCACTTGAGCCAATACTGAATGCACACTTTATCAGCACTAATTTGTGTCTGCAATTAACATGGTTGCATCATTGGAACACTTTCATTGCATCCATTCTGCAGTGCCGAACTGCATTATTTGATTGGTCTAATTTTTGTTTGTTTTTTTTTTCCAAATCTGTTTCAGTATTAGATCATTATTGAACTTCTTTAAATTCAATTCCAGTGTTTTCATCAAGTTTTAATTACTGTAACTGGATGCATTTCAGTGTCCATAGGTCATTTGATTATGTGCACCAAAATTTGGCTGGTTGAGTTGCTATTTTGCTGCATAAAAGGAGTTGAACAAGTCAAAATTTGTTAAAAGTTGTTTCTGCATCAAATTTTCGTATCATCAAGTCTGTATTGGCTATTGAAACTTGGTTATGCAAAGAAAATTTGACTTCTAACAACTCTGCACAATTTCACTCTTTAAACCACCAATTTTAGTCAACAATTGTTTGAGAACAAGCTGCCTAATTCCAATTTGATTGAGTAATTTGATTTGGTGCATTTTAGTCAATTAAACTTGTTAGCAAAAGCTTGGCCAAGTGTATTGAACATTTAAAAGGAAAGAAAACAGAACAAAAAAAACGAGAATACAGAAACAAATATCATGAAATAAAAAGCTGACTGGCCAGTACAAGTGAATCTGCAAATTCTGGTGCACCAAACTGAATTTTTCTCTCAGGCAATTTATCAAACAGTTTCAACCAAATTTTATTTGCCTCCCATTTCGAATCTTCTGCAGCTTGTTTTGATTTCTTGCTTTATTAATCTGCTCTAGAACTTGTCCTAGGTTCATTTTGATGTGCCACCGTGTTTGAATTCCCTTTTTATTGCTTTATTTTGAGTTTTTGGTCTTCTTGCCTACCACCTGTTTGATAAAAGGTGTTGTAGTGCAGTAATTTCTGGTGCATTTCTGGCCAGCAGTTTTATTTTTTTTCTTTGAGCTAATGCTACATTGTGTTCTGTTTGAGGTGTAACTACATGGAATTGGTTTAGCCAGAGGTTCCTTCATCTTGGTAGCATCCTAAGAAGTGGGAAATTGGTGGAAACCGCAAGGCGTGGTGGCTTTCTAGTGCGGCAGAGTAGTCATTACTGGATGCACCTTACGTGACAGCAAACTGCAGTATGTTTGACAGTAGATTTCTTTGCTTACTTACGGTTACAGCATAGAAAATCCACCTTGCAGCTGTGAGCTTTGTGAGAGATAACTTGCAGCACCAATTTTATTGAGAGAAGCCAAAGCTGCCACATTAAACTTCCTCCTTGTTTTTCCATTTTTGTTGTTTCACATTGTATCTTGTTTCCTTCTTTCAATTCTTGTAATTTGGCCATTTCAAACAAGTGAAGTGGCAGAGCTCATAAGTGTTCTTCCCTCATTTGCTAACTTGACTAAAAAGTCTCTCCCACTTAAAATTTGGTAGACGGTGAGTGTGTCTTAGATCCAAAGTCTAAGCCTCACCTAGGAGACCTCATCTTTACTTTCTTCTTCCATTTTTTTTTCTTTAGCTTTAATTTTTTTTTTTCGTCTAGGAAGCTCTCTGTAGGAGTCCGAATTTTAGAGTCTAGGTTATTTCTTTGCTTGATTGTTATCTTTTAGACTTTTGGTGGGTTTAAAAGTGTCTTGACTTAAGGACTTTTGTAAGTAGCTAGAAGCATATTTGGCAAGGCCGGACTTGGTACTTAAGCAACCTTTTTAGGTTCACCTCTCTTACTTGGAATATTGCTTTCAAGTGAAAAACTTTAGCCTTTATTTCAAGAAAACATTTAAGTTCATCACCATGTCAAGAAGACATTCACCTAGGATTAGTGATAGTGAAAGAGAATAATTCACCCTTCAAACTCTAGTCAACCAACTCCAAGAGATTGAAAGAAAAATGAGTCAAGAAAGAATCAATAGAGAGCTACAAAATGCCTTGATCCAAGATGAGTTGAGATTGATGAGAGAGGAACAAGTCCAAAGTAGGGAAAGATTTAGGGAAAGTCAAAGTGATCATTCTCAAATGGGGGGAATACCCTTAAGTGTAGGGGATTATTACCATCAACCTCCTTCTTCTAGAAGACATAGGAGGGATGTTGCCTCACTTCCATGGAAAGGACAATGTTGAAGCCTATCTTGATTGAGAAATGAAAGTGGAGCAATTGTTTGCTTGCCACCAAGTGAGTGAAGAAAGAAAAGTCTCTCTAGCCACCCTAAGCTTTCAAGGGTATGCAATGTATTGGTGGATTTCCTTAGTCCAATAGAGACTTAGACATCAAGATCCTCCAATTCAATATTGGAATGATCTCAAAACTACCCTTAGGAGGAGACACATTCCCTCCTATTACAATAGAGAACTCATGGACAAGCTCCAAAGACTTCAACAAAAGTCTATGACTGTGGAAGAATATAGACAAAAGATGGAGCTTTACATGATGAGGGCATGGATAGTAGAGGCTTTAGAAATGACCTTCGTTAGATTTTTAAGTGGGCTTAATTTTGACATTCGAGATAGGGTTGAACTACTACCTTATAGAGATTTGAATGATCTTGTTCAAATGTGTATAAAGGTAGAACAACAAAACTTGAGAAAATCCTCTTCCAAAGAGTTCAAGTTCACCCTATTGTTGAAAAGGAAAATTTTAAAGACAAAGAGCCTTTTAAACCTTTAGCCAAGATTATTGAGAAGCCCAAACAAGAGTCATCTTCACACACTCAGACTAGTGATATCAAATGTTTTAAGTGTCTGGGAAGAGGACATATAGCTGCCCAATGTCCCACAAAGAGAATTATCATCTTGAGGGGCATTGACAAATATAGTAGTGAATCCTCCAGTAGTGAGAATGAGAGTGATCAAGAAAAATCAACTACTGAGGAAGTCTATCCTTGTGAAGGGCAACTTCTCATGATCAAAAAAATATTTGACAACCAATTCAGTGTAGAACATCTATCACAAAGAGAGACTCTCTTTCACACAAGATGTCAAATTCAAAATAACACTTGTTCTCTCATTGTTGATAGTGGTTCGTGCTCTAACTGTTGTAGCACTAGATTGGTTGAAAAATTAAATCTTGTTGTGCAACCCCATCCTAAACCTTATAAAATACATTGGATCAATAAAGATGGGAATATCACAGTCAAGGATCAAGTAACAGTAACAATTTCCATTGGCAACTTTAAAAACAGTTTTATGTGATGTAGTTCCAATGGAAACTTGTCATGTGTTATTGGGAAGACCATGGCAACTTGATCATAAAATAATTCATAATGGTCTTACCAATACCATAATTGTGCACCATCATGAAAAGAAATTTGTATTTCATCCTGTTAAGACCCTAGCAAGTGTACCAGATCGTATTAAGTAATAAAAATCGGTAATCCCAATATCGTTCTTCCCAGAGGACTCTTAAGGCCTCATCTTTCGTGTAAACAAATTGTTTAAAACATGAGTAAAAGAAAATTAGTTTAAATGGTTTGAATGCAAAACAGAAATAAACATGCAAATGCAGGAATTCAATTGGCTAAGAGAAACTATGAATGAATAAGGTTGTTGGGGTTTACAATTTCATCTTATCCACCCTCATATATCTACTCTTCTTATTTACTTTGCTTATTTATCATATTGCCATGCAAACTTTCTTGGTCTACCCTTAACCCAATCCCTTGGTGAAAAGAGCCTATTACTAATTACCGGCTTGCTATCCTTAGCCTCCCCTAGTAATTAATAATGCATGATAAGCGGAAGCAAAATACAATTGATTGTCCTACCTCTATCCTTAAGCGGTATTAACATAATCAAGGGATTCTCCCCAGTTCATGACATTACTGTATGTCCCCGTATCAATAAAGACAAACAACATCTACCGAATGAGTTAAACGGTAAAAGCATTAAATACAGGTAAAGAACCCAACAATTGATAAATCAAGCATATGTAGGCATATAAAGTAAACAAGAATTTGGATATATGAGAGTTTCAAAAGATTACATTGTTCCCCAACAACAAAGGGTTTAGTTCACCATAGTTATGGTGAAACTAGATGAAATATAATGGAAGAATGGAAAAGCAAACCCTAGATTTGATAAAGTTGAGCCTAAGCATCCAAGAAATCTCTCTAAAGGTGTAAAGCTGTTGTGGACGTTGTTCTCTGCCAAAAGAATTACATTTGGTTTCGCACTAGGGCTATATATAAGCCAAAAAGATAACAGAAAGATCTCAAAATCCAAAATATAAAAACAGACAATCGCCCAGACGCCAAAATTGGCCGCTCAGCGGTTTGCCTCAACACACGCCACCGCCCAGGCGCCTAAAATGACCGCTGAGCGGTTTGCCTCTTGTCGCTCTTGACGCTCAGCGTCACCGCCTGGGCGCCAAACAATACTTTTCCTCGAACTAGGACGCTCAGCGGTGGAATTTACCGCTGAGCGGTTCACAAACTCTTCTTTTCTTCCTTTTTCTCCTTCATTCTTGAGTCTATGACCTTCCTACTTCATTGCCATCTTCAATTTTCATCAAAAATCCTACAAAACAATGCAAAACAAGAATAATATCTCTAGAAATAACTTTTGACTCTCATGTGACACAACTTAAGGGTTTTACTTAATTCTAAGCTCATTTTAAGCTACAGAGCGTGTGATTTAATATCAAATTTATGTATGAAAATAACAGTTTTGAGACCGTTATCACATCCTCTTTCATCAATTCAAGTGGCGGAGGATCAAGCACAAATGCGCCTTAACAAGGAGAGAGATGAAAAAGAAAAAGAAAGAAAATTGAAAGAAGAAGAGCACAGAAGAATAGAATTAGAGAAAAGAAAAAGAGAGGAAGAGGAAATAGAAGAAAAACAAACAAGAAGAAGAGAAATAGAGAAAAGAACAAGAGAGGAAGAGGAAAAAGAACAAGAAAGAAGAAAAGAGGAAGAGAGAATAAAAGAAAAAGAAGGAAAGGAAGAAATTGAAAGAAAAGAAGTGGAAGAAAGTGAGCAAGAGAAACTAAGAGCAATATCTCCTCCAACCACTATAGAAGCAAAACTCTTAAGGGGAGGTTTTCTATCCTTTCACTTTTCTCCATTTATTTTTGAAATTCCAAAATATCACTTTTCTTTCCAAGATTTTGCCATGCCATCTTTAAAACCGTTAAAACTTTCAACACATGGCAACTCACAACTTGAGTTAGGGTTACTTTTATGGTTACCAATAACTCAAGATACAAATAAAATTTCAAATGAAGAAAGGTTTCTTTATTGTATTAAACTTGAAAATTTTAAAATTAAGAAACCTTCTTCTAAACATGTTCTTTTACATATTTTGTTGGGTCATAGAAAACTAATTAGAAATATGTTTGATGCTTATTACAGATTAATCTTTGACCCAGGAGGAAAGTGTATGAAGCTTACAAAAATAAGTCCTCAGGCGAATCATCAGATTTGAGGACAAATCCTTTCCAAGAGGGAGGGGATGATACGCAGGGCCCAAGCCCAATAAATAAAGTCCAACAACCCAACCCAAGGAGTAGGATAAAAGTGTCTTTTCCAAATGGGACGGGGTGAGTTTAGCAAGGTGGGAGATGTCTCAAGAAATTCACATGCTTCACACGTCACTGCATCTGAAGCGTGATTTTGGATGAAAACGTTGTTGCACCTCCACGGAAGATTGCTTTGCTGATTCCAGAATTCCTTCACGCCATCCATGCTGCATCCACCTGTCTTCATCTGCATCAATTTGTTTTCATCTTCACCGTCCAAAAGCTTGTAGAATTCTGTATAAATTCTGCTTGTATTTGCAGCTGAGAGCACTTTTGAACTTTGAAAAATATACTGATGCATTTCCAGCTATGTTTCTTTCAGAAGTCACCCTTTCATGTGCTTTCCTCTTTTTCCCTCTAGCTTCTTTCCAAGTATGGAGAGCCGTCTCAGTTAGATTCCATTCCACATAGCACCTCATCCACACACCTTCATCTATTTCCGCTGCCATTTATTCTCACACCGAGCAACCATGGAAACAACTGCTGCTGTTGCAATTTGGAGCGTATCAGTTGTGGAGAATAACGAAGATAAGAGGAGAGAGAGAAGGCGTTCTGTGTGGGGAAAATGGGAAGTATGGTTTACCGTGATAAAAAGGAAGTGGAAGAATGGGTTGGTTGAAAGAAGATGGAGAATGATGGACGGTTACAGTGAGTATTCCAGAGAGTGAAATTGAAGAGTAAGGAAGAGTGTGTCTATGTAAATAGTGTAGAGAAAATAGATAGTGAGAAGGGTTTTGTGTTAAGAAAAGAGCATGGGGCCAAGATTGTGATGGGGATGTGTTATTTTAGCACGTAAATTTAAGTAAGGAAGAGAGTACTGTAGGTGTAAGTGGTTATTGAAAAGGGAAGAGAGAATGATGGATGATAAGAAGAGTGGCGTGAAGTAGGAGTGCACGTCCCAGGCTTAAGGGAAGGGAGCAAGTGATGCATGGGTCGTTTTGATTATTAAGGGTGAAAGAGTTTGGCATGTGCAGGGAGGACTTGGTTACGGGAATGGGACCGTGTGTGGTGAGAGAGTGGAGAGAAAATAGATGCATGCAAAGTGAAAGTGACTTACATAAGTTTAGGAATGATAGAGGAGTTGGTGAATTTAAGTGATGGGGGCTCGCGACTTTAAATCTTTAAGTGTTGGGTTGGAATGAAATCGGTACAAGATATGGTTTTGGTGTTTATGTGATAGGTGAGATGCGTTATAAAATGAATAGGCAGAAGAAAATGGTAATCGTGGAATGGTGGGGTTTCATGTTTAAAAGGGGAGATGGGTTATGATACTATAAATTGAATAGAAAGGAGAGAATGGGTGTTGTTGAACGTTGTTGTTGAGGAGAAACGAAGATAGAAGAATAGTGTGGTTGACTGAATTAATAAGAGTAGGGTGAGAGGAGTGAACTTGGAGTTTAGACGTGGAATTCTGCATGCAGGGGAGTATTTTAGCGTTGAAAATAAAATAGGAAATTTGGGGAGCATAGGGATGGTGAATGCGAAGGGATGGACGGTGGGAAAGAGTGGTGAGAAATAAGAAGGGGTCGTATTATAAGAGGTGTGGTTGAAGTTGGAAGAAAAGAAAGATGAGGATAAGAAGGAGAAAAGTTAATGTGTTGGAAGTAAAGTGGAAGGAGTATGAGTGTGTGGGAGGGGAATGAAGAGTGTGTGAGAGTGTGAGTGTCGTGTTTCCAATTCGAGAGCCTAGGATAGGATGTGGAAATTTAGAACGTGTGTGTGAATATATTGAGGTGGAGTGTTGTCTGCGGAATAGTTTTGTCTGGAGGCGAGGGGAAAGAATGAGAAAAGAGAAAGGAAAGGTTGAAAGATGAAGGTGGAGTATTGGTTGGGAAAAATAGGTGGGTTTTTGATAATGAGTTGAGTGGATAAAAGAAGAAATTGGAAGATAAGATACAGCGGTTTTGGGTTCTTTGAGTATCTAATAGTGTTGTGCATGGAGGATTTTGGGTGATGTGTTGGAGTAGTGTAGCAGAGTAGGTTAAGTGTTTAATTGGGAGAGTGGGTGCGTTGTTGAAGGGTGTGAATGTTTAGGGTTTCTTCGTAGACCGAGTTTAGTGGAAAAGGAATATATATTGTAGTATTGGGTTCTTGAGAGAGACGATGAAAGGTAGTGAATGTTTAATGAATTATGATGTTTAAAGGAAAAGGAATAAGAGAAAATGGGGTTAAGTAAAGGTTAGATGCAGAGTGAGTTGTTAAGATCTCGTTATATGGTAGCGTGTATGGGTAGAAAGATGTTGAAGAAGGAAGAGAGCGAGAGTGTCTTTTGCATAGGTTTCTGTTGCAGAGGAAGGGCCTTGGAGGTTATTTTAGGTTGCTTTTATTATATTGATGATGCGAGTGAGTGGCACGGCTTGGGGAACTCAAGACTGGGGTTTCGGGTAATGGTTGGTTAAGTTTGTTTATTTTAATTAAACAATTATTTTGCATTCTTGAATCTCAAAATTAGAGGATAAATGTTATGTTGACGACATAACGAGATTTGTGTTATAAATCTTGTGACCGGTGACAAATGTATATTACTAAGATTATGTATGTAATGTGTTAAGAATTATGTTTAAACTAGATTATTAGTTGTTGAATACATGTTATTGAGAATGTGTATCGATTTGTGACTGAATTAATGCATATCATTGAGATTAAAGGTGAAATGTATTGAGAATATGATATTAGCCTTGTGATTGGTGAGCAATGTGTATTATTGAGACTACGATACGAGATTTGTGATTGGTGAGCAATGTATATTGTTGAGACTATTTATATTTTGATAATGGCGAGATAAATCTTATGATTTGTGGGAAAATGCATGATAATGAGAATGTGTATAGAATTGTGATGTGAACATGAAGCTATGTTATTTCCTTGTACTATCGTCGGTCATGGATGAACTTTTCGTACTGCAGTACAATAATAATATGTTGGACTCTCGTTTAGAGATAGTGATTCGAGTGTCACTTTCCTCTACGGAGGGATGTGGATGTCTCGCCCAAAATGACTTCGACTCGTATGAGTATAGTGCTCGGTGGGTGTTTCCCACCGAAGTTTTTACTCGTAATTCCTTGAGAAGTCGGGGAGATAGGTCGGAAGTTTTGCTTCCACTTTAAATCAAATAAAGTTTGATTGTCTTAAAGAATTGTTTTATGGAAATATTTTGTGAAAATTTGTACACCGTGACATCTCGAAAATCGGGGTGTTACATTACGCCCAAAGTGTTGAACAGTTAAATATTTTCTTAAGCGTTTAGAAAGCTTTTTAAGAAGAAAGCAAGGATGAAGACTTATTTTTATACTAGTTCACTCCAAACTGAGCTACGTCCAATTCTCCGTTAAACACTCTTGAGGGATTCCACTAATCTTTAAAAAATTACAAACGAGTTTGACCACTCCTAGTTTTACAAACTAAACCAACTAGTTAGACGAGTTTCACCACTCCTGGTTTTACACTAGTCCAATTGACTAAATCATTTAACTCCAGTGAGTTAAATTAACAAGTATTTTAATTCACTTCTGAATATACAAAACAACAAAGTGTTTTTGAAAAACAAGTACATATGATTATCGCGTAGGGAGGATATATTTTTCAATGTAATGAACATCTGAAAACTTATAATAAAGCTTTCCTTTTGCAAAGATAAAGCCTAGACAATGTAAGCTTGAGAGAGAATGAAGACAGCCTAAGAGAAATAATAATTCTTGATGCTTGTTGTCTTCCTTTCGTGCAATCCTCTTTATATAGACTTCTTCGAAAAAGATTTGTTACTCATAGTATTGATCTTCAAGTAGGATGGGTAACCTTTGGATACAAAGTCAGATGCTATGTTGCTTCTTGTAGAGGCAACTGTGCTGCTAACACGGATGCGTCAAACAAAAAGCATTAAGGAAACTAGTGTACATGCATTTGAAAGTGTTAGACGTTCTTAAGAGTTTAGGCATTATATATGTACAATAGACAATAGAAAAAAAGAGTATTATTTCATACATGTGTTGAAAGTGTTAGACGTTTTAATCATTTATGCATGGTATGTGTACTAGCGTTTAGCGAAGTCTATTTTGAGTAACATTTAGCGTTTATGATAGTGTTTACAAATATGGCATTTAGTGTCTTTATCCTAAACGATTCATTTGATAGACGTTATTTCATTAGACAATTATGTTAAACTTCAAAACAAGGTTTGTTTAAACAATCTTGTCTTAACACATCTGCATTTGATGTTATATGGTCGTCGTTGGGTAGTAGTGCGTGGTGACCATGGGAATATGAGGCCGAGGAAGCATTTTACCGGGGCCCAATGATGGGTTCCAATGTTCTTACCTTGATGTTGAGCGTGGACTTGTGGATAGGTGGTAAAATCCTAAAAGTGGTGAGATCTTAACGGTGGTGAGATCTTAACGGTGGTGAGATCCTAATGGTGGTTTGATTATTCATTTTGTCTGAAAAGGACATCCTGTTATTGAGAGGGGGGAGATCCACATACAAAAAACTCTTCGACGCTCAAGTCAATAAGAAAGTTATGATCTTTTAAAATAGGATAAGAGTGATTGTTTATCAAGTGAGCATTTTTTATGAAATACTAATTATATTTATAGGATCAACATGGAATGTTGGCTTATATTACTATTAGAATAATATTTACCTTATAAGTTTAACAATAATATAATAAGATATCAAATTATCGAAATTTAGTTATAACACATAAATATGATTTAAATAAATATAAGTTTGCACTCTCTATAGTAAAGAGATTTAAATTACTTATTAGATTGTGCTCTTTATTATTCGTGTCGAGTCCAATAGTAACAATTATAAACGTTATAATAATTGCTTTTTAAATATGGTAATTGTTTTTTTTTTTCTTATTGATAATAAAATATTAGATAATGGGGATCTGAGTTTATTGGTTGTATAAACTTCTCCATCATTAGTGGTTCCCTACCAACTTTATTCCAACCGTTTTTCGTTACCTTCATGTATTTCAGGCCCACATTCACCGTGTCACACTGTTTCCTTATCTCAAATTCAACAGCTAGTAATTTCTTACACATAACAAACCTCTGAATTGAAACCTGTCAGACAGAATTATCGCAAAGCATAACCAAGAGAGCTCTAAATTTGTCACAACTTGGAAGTGTGTCAATCAAATTTGAGACACCACTGTGTTTGTGATTTGGAGGTTGATGATGTTTGCTGCTGTTTCCGCAACCAAGGATGTTCCCTTCAATTCTCAGTTGGAGGAAGATCTTAAAAACAAAGGAACCAATAACAAGGTTGTTGGGGAAGCAGACCGTGTTCCTTACACTGAGGATGCGGAAGGAACTGAGTCAGAGGCAGAGGAAGACCCCAAGTTGAAATTGGATCTTGGCCCTCGGTTTTCCCTCAAAGAACAGATTGAGAAAGACAAAGTAACATCCTTTCTCCGAATGTTTCTTCACTGCCCTGAGTTGCTTTTCATTAGTTTGTCATGCTTCCAACTGTTCATTGATGAAAGCTGTTCAATAATTCAACAATTTTTCCGTTTTGTTTTTCTAAGGATGATGAAAGTTTGAGGAAATGGAAGGAACAGCTTCTGGGAAGTATTGATGTGTCTGCTGTTGGAGGTACTTCCCTAATCATTTTGAGATGATGTGACATTAATGGTGCATCTGTATTGAAAACTCTTGTTGAAGATTGTTCTCTTCTCCAGTTTAATTTCTTTGTTTACACAAAGCAATGCTCTCCTTTTTTTTTTTTTTATTCACAAGATAATCATTTTGTTTAGCTCAATCTCTTGAACCAACTTGTTTTATAACAATTTTTGCTGAAAAGTATTGGTCCTTGGTAGGCAAAAGCCTAGGATTGTTTAATTTTACTTTTTGTTTCAACAATATTTATATCATTAAGTTTCATTTCAGCTCACTATTTTTGAGTCATGAAAAATCTTAAAGGAAAAAGTCCTTGTACTGTAATTCAGAGAACAAAGAGCCAGAAGTGAAGATAGTGAGCCTCACCATAATATGCCCAGGGAGGCCTGACCTGATTTTACCAATTCCATTTACTTCTGATGCGAAGAAGAGTATCTTCATTCTCAAGGAAGAAAGTCAATACCGCTTGAAATTCTCCTTCACTGTCTCCAACAACATTGTTTCCGGCCTCAAATACACCAATGTTGTTTGGAAAACTGGGGTTAGAGGTGAGACATAGATCCCCTTTTGTGTCTTGTTGTAGAGAGTAATTAAACATCCATGTTTTGAATTATCTTAATGGCTTTCATGAACTAATTGAAACAGTGGACAACACCAAAAAAATGTTGGGAACTTACAGCCCAAGGCTGGATCCATATACATATGAATTGGAAGAAGAAACTACCCCTTCAGGGTTATTCGCTAGGGGAACCTATTCAGCAAGAACCAAGGTAAAATTCAAACTACTTCACTATATGTTGTTTTTTGTTGGAAGAACTAACTAATTTTCTTTTTCTGTTTCAGTTTGTAGATGATGATCGCAAATGCTACTTGGACACAAGTTACTACTTCGAAATTCAGAAGAGTTGGCCTACACCCATTTAAGAATGAAGAGTAATTTATTGGTGGATTTTCTTTCCTTTGACATGTTGTATCTTTCTGGCATATTCAATCCTGCTTTTGTTTACTAATTCAGATAGTGTAGTTGTGCACATGCATGATACATGATGGTGCAAATCCTATCCTTCTATTTTGTATGGTTCCTTTATCCATTCTAATAGCTAGAATTCATATAAAAGGAAATGCTAGTGAAAATCACACTCATTCCATATCTGTTAGAAGTGTCTGAGGTGTGAAGGAGTGGGGTGGAAATGGACCCCATGTCGATAAAGGAACAAAAATCAACAAATATCCTCAACTACTGCTTCTTCTTTCTCAAAAGCTACATCAATTCTTTGATGGTCCAGAAGCTTCTGGCAATCAGGACCACATGCTGATTGCTAACGCTTGAAATTAAAAAAAAAAAAAATATTGGGAAAGTAAAGTTTCCGTTTACATGATTTATCATGAAGATTGAGGCCATGAAACCAATTTTTATACTCTGTGGATTACTGTCTATAACATTTTTAAAGTGCCTTTCAGGTTTATTTTAATATTCCTAGTTCTTTTGTAAGTTGTTTATCAACTTAAGGCGATTCCAGATTATGTCACCAAAAGTGACTGATCAATTTTCTCATAAAAATTAATTACAAACGAATTAATGAATTTGTTTATTCCAATTTTTTTTTAAATACGTGTCTTATTCGTATAATCAATGATATTTTTTTAGTTAATGGGTTTGATATTTTTTCTACCAACTCGTTGAAGAAGTAACGCCAAAAAAAAAATAATTCTAACTTCAAAAAGTTATGTACCTTCCTCAATTCTGAAATAAAAAACGGCATGCTGGTCATCGTTTTCAATGTGTTTATGAGATTTTCTTCTGAATTTATAGCATTTGGTTAAAAAAATTGGATAGTAAGGAAGATTATTTTTTGGAGACGTACTAAAGTTTTATATTGAATGTTTTATATTCTTTTAAAATGGAAATAGTTAAAGTAAAAAATAGGTTGACTAAAGATTAGAAAAACATTTTAAAAAATCAAGTCAAAATTATTTAAAAGTCTGAGTTGAATGGTTTTGATTGTTGTGATGCATAAAAGTAAAGAATTAAATTTTATTATAATTTAAGAAAAAAATATTATAAATGTTTTATTCGAAACTTTTAATACTTGACTTTTATTAAAACTGCTAATTAAAACTGAATAGTTTATAGTGTATACTTAAACTCAAAATTTAGTAATATTAAGTATTTCAAATTTGTATAAATACTTTTTAAAATTTAAATATTTTAAAATTATAAATAATGGGTTCATTTAGTAATTTTAAATATCAATAAATTACTAACAAGTTGTAATTTGTTCAAATTATGCAGCTAATTAATTGTTAGACCTCATTGTATTTGTGCACCCTCTTTAATAATCTAGGGAAATTTTTGACAAGATATCCTAATTGTTTTTATCATAACAAATAACATCAAACTTTAATGAACTAATAATTTTATCTAAGTAAATGGTTAGGACAAAAAAATTATATATAAAAATATTAGTTATGAGACTATCAACAAATTCATCTAGCTAATTGCATGCACTTTGAGCAAACTGCCAAAGACAATACAATCAAGTTAAACTAAGTTCAACTAGTTGGTAGTTAGAGTTAAGTTATGCACCCAACCATCTCATGATTCCATAAACAAGAATGGTTTGCAACTTCATCTCATTCATGCACTTTCCGCCAATACATGTCAGACACCCTAGTTGTTTAACATTCCGTAAGTGCTTCTCATATAAAACAATGTGTTTTACATCTTCCTTATCTAATCCTATTTTCATTTTACACTTTTATTTTGTACGTTTCCTATGGTTTCTTTGGTCAATAATTTTGGTTCAAATTCTTAAGAATTGATAAATCCTTCAAATGTTAAGAAAAACTTAATTCTCCATACTTTAATTAAAAAACCTTCAAAACACAATTGAGAAAAGAAATTTATAACACATATAAAACTATAACAAGATTTACTCTAGTACTATAGAAAAAAAATAAAGTTTTATGATAGAGAAATTGAAAAGAATAGTACATATAATATTTTCATATTAAAAACCTAATCTAATCATGACAGTGAATAACTACATTAAAAAAAAAAATACACTACAAGTTGCAAAATAACAAATACATGGAATTACCGACGGTCGAAATCTGTCGAAAATGTCCAAAATCCGTCGATAATGACATTTTTTCGACGGATTACCGACGGTCATAACTCCGTTGGTAATAACGTTGTCAATAATATTTACCGACGGACTATTATGACCGTGGTAATTATCGAAGGAAAAATCTGTCGGTAATTGCCACATAATCCATTAGTAAATATCGAAGGAAATATCCATCGGTAATTACCGAAGGAAGAATCCATCGGTAAGTCCGTTGGTAAATATCTCAATCTGGTTCATCTTCTTCCTCTTTCCTCTTCTTCTTTTTCCTCAGATTTCAAATTTTTTTATCAAGCTTTCTTCATTCCTAAACCAAAACAACAATCCAATTCATTCCAAAACCAAAATCAAGACTAAACTTATATTCTCCAATTGTTTTAGAAACCCTAAAATTGGGAAAATCCTTAATTAGTTTTTAAGCATCCATATTTTCTTCATTTTCAACAGCACAACATGTGGCCACCATGTTGGCAGCACTACTCCGTGTGGTTCTCCCACGGTAGTGGTGGCATTCTCCCATGGCAGCGGTGGTGCGGTAGCGGTGGTGCGGCAACGGTGGTGCGAAAACGGTGGTGCGGCAGCGGTGGCGTTCTCCAATGGCAGCAGTGACACTCTCCAACAACAACGGTGGTGCTCTCCAATGGTAGGGTGGTGCTCTTCAACGGCAGGGTGGTGCTCTCCAACGGCAGGGTGGTGCTCTCCAACGACAGTAGTGGTAGTGTAGGAAGATGGTTGCACGAGAGAGAAAAATGGTTGTAGAGAAGGTGAAAAATGCTTTTGATATGAGAGAAAAGAAAAAATGAAAAAACTAATTTGTAAGAGAGTAAAATATAGTCTTCTTCGCACACAGAGAGGGGGGAAAATGGGTGGGAATGTTGTCGCTCTTTGTACCAACGGCTTACCGACGGATTGTGTCTGTTGGTAACAACAATATGTATTATCGACCGATGTTGTCTTTCGGTAACTGTAAGATGAATTATCGACGAATTTACCGAAGGATTTTGGTCGACAGTAATTACATTTTTTACATTACCGACGAAATTACCGAAGGATAATGTCCGTCGATAATTACATTTTTACATCCGTCGATAAAATCCGTCGGTGATGCATAATTTACCGACGGAAATAATTCCATCGATAAAATTCCATCGATAATTCTATGTATTTTTGTAGTCATTTTTATTACATTATCAATTAATAGTTGTAAAAAAAACAACTAATTACACCTAATAGTATGAAGTATAAATGTGATAATATGGTTTGTTTTTCAAAATAAAATTAAAAAGAAAAAGTATAATCTTACAAGTTTATCATGGTTCACCAAATAAGACAAGTTACATTCTTTATTTTTACATTCTTAAGAAAGTCATAAACACCAAATTTCTTTATTTTTAAATTATTTTATTTAAATATATTTTTGGATAAAGTATTTAATTTCAATTATTTTAAGGTAAAGTTTATCCATTTTCAACAAATACAAAAATATTAAACAATATTTAATAATTCAAAAATATAAGTTGTGTTATACTATACCGATCTCATCCCAGACCACAATTGCACTGTGTGAGATGATAACGGTTGAAAATACTGTTATCTTTGATATAATTTTGATACTAAATGCACCCTTCTTTAATTAGAAACTTGCTTGAAATTATGTTTTTTATTAAATTGTGTGAATAAGAGAGTTGAGGTTGAATTTAATGATTTTATGACTAAATTCCCTTGTTTTAGCAGGAAATGAGATAATATGGAAGCAGAGTTGAAGTGCCAAGCATATGGAACTCAAAAAGACTTGGAAAAGCACCAGAAAGGAGGAATGCAGGACGCTAGAGCGCCCTTTTAGAGGCCCTCAGCGCCAAAACCAATTGGCTAGTGCCTCGACACCCTTTTTGGGGCGCTGAGCGCCACTCTTCCAGACGCACCACGCCTGCTTGCCCTCTGAGTGAAGCTGAGTTACAGTTCTAGCACTGCACCACGCTTGAGCACCCTAAGTGGGGCGCTGAGCGCCAACGAGATGGGCTTGGGCTTTGTTTTTATTGTGATTCCGCCCTATTTAAAGGACCTGGACACCCTAGCTTTTGTATCTTTTGGCAGAGGAGGCACAACAACACACTATTTCCCTCTCTGGAGGCAGATTTGGATGTGGGAGCTTCCATATTCAACTTTTAGGGTTTCTCTGTCCATTCTTTTCCATTGTACATCTAGTTTCACCATGAGAATGATGAACTAACTTCTATTTGTTGTTGGGGGATGATGTAACATTATGAACTCTCATGTATTTGAAAATATTCTTAATAATTTATGCTTCTTTCATTCATCGTTAGGGTAATTCTTCTGTGATCAATGCTTTCTTTGCTTAACTCGTTCATAGCATGATGTATGATTTGCATGAGTACTGGGAGGTATCTTACAATTCAGGTTCTGGAGAATTATTCCCAAGAGCAGTATTTCTCAGGGATGGAGGTATGAGTTTTGGTCATCTTAAGCTTCTAATCTTATTGCAGAATTAATTATTAGGGATGCAAGGGATTGTGACCTAGTAATTAAGGATTGGATTTCTTCACCGAGGGATCGAGTTTTAGGTAATTTAGAGAGGGACATTGACATTAATGAAGAAGAAGAATTCTTAGATACATGAGAGTAAACTTGGTGAAATTTAATCCCAAAAACATATTCATCTCATAATACAAACATCATCTGTTCATCGTTGTGCTTCTCTTCAATTGATCAAAACTGCATGAATATTTAATTTTCTGTAATTGCATTTTTAAACCAATGATTTCGTTCTTTTTAAGTCTTAAATAATCAAGTTACCACGTGATTGTCTAGTGCCGAGAGTCTCTTGGGAAACGAGACCCTACCTTACCAGGATTATTACTTGCTACGATTCGGTACACTTGTTGGTCACCCAACAAGCTTTTGGTACCGTTGTCGGGGACTCACGGTTTAAACTATTCTATTTGTGTGATTCTTGATTAACTTTGACTTTATATTTTACTTTTATTTTATTTTATTTTATCTTGCATTTTGTTTTGTTTATGTGTTAATAGTTCTTTATAGGGTTTTGTGTCTAGTGCATGTAGGATACAATTCAGCCTCGAAGCAGGTAAATTTCTGAACCTCTTCTTATACGACTGAAGAATAGTAGAAGGACAAGAAGAAGCAGGATATCTAGAGAACCTTCTCCAGAGACATTTTCACAGACTTCACAATCTGACCAGGAGACAACAATGGTTATCAGAATGGTAGACGTACTTTGGCAGATTATGCAACAATTGTTGGCCCTCATAATTTTAATAGCATTGCAAGGTTGAGAGTCAATGCTGCAAGTATGGAGATGAAACTTGGGTTGATTCAACTGGTGAAAAACAACCAATTCAATGGACTGTAACATGAAAGTCCATGTGAACATTTGACTACATTCAATGAGATCCGTAATACTGTGAAGGTAAATCGAGTGCCAGATGATGCTATAAAGCTGAGCTTGTTTCCTTTCTCATTAAGAGGTAATGCTATGTTGTAGTTGAACTCTTTTCCTGAGAATTTATAACGGTTGAAAAACCGTTATTTTTATACTTAATTTTTTATACTAAATGCACCCTTTTTGACTTAGAAACTTGCTTTAACTCATGTTTTTGCTTTAGTTTTGTGAATAAGGAAGTTGAGGTTATACTTGATGATTTTATTACTAAATTCCCTTGATTTTGTAGGTTTTTGGAATGATTTTAAAGAAGGGTTGAAGTATCAAGGAGTTGTAGTGCAGAAAAGTCAACCAGAATCCAGAAAAGTCAACCAGTCAACCAATCAACCAGTAAAGTCAATCAGTCAACCAGAGTGCAAAAAAGTCAACCAGTCAACCAGAGTGCAGAAAAGTTGCGCTGAGCGCCACCGCTGAGTGTCAGTTTTCACCAGTTTCACTGTTTTGCGCCTGAGCGTCACTGTTGAGTGGCATTTGAGTGCCGCACCTACGGTTGAGCGCCATTTTGGCATTGAGCGCCGACGACGCATGTTTTGGCCAATTTTATGTATTTTTATGATCTGTTTTGGGCCTAGACCCGTATTCTGTTATTTTTCTGTCCTATTTAAAGACCTGAACGTCTTAGGGTTTGTATCTTTTGATGGCTTAAGCATAGAAACACTCTTTTCACCACTTTGGGGGCAGATTTGGGGATGTGGGAGCTCTCCTCTTCTCTTTCTAGGGTTTTATCTCTTCCATTCCATTGTACACCTAGTTTCTCGATGACAATGGAGAACTAATCTCATTTGTTATTGGGTAAGATGTAAACTATAAACTCTCTTGTATTTGAATTGATTCTTATTATTGCTATGTGCTTCTTTGATTAAATTTTAGAGATATTCTTCTTTGCTCAAATGCTTTTGCTGTTTTATTCATGTATGGCATAAATCTTATGATTTGTAAGTATCAGGAGATTTCGTACTCCTAGGGTTGGAAAATTTTGGGGATGTGACAACTCTCATCTTCTCTCCATAGGATTGTTATTGAGAGATATCTTACAAATCATGATCTACGGAATTCTCCCAAAAGCAATATTACCTAGACATAGCGATAGGACGTTTGGTTGCCTTTAATCTTCTATGCGTATGTAATGCAAAATTAATTGCTAGGGGGACAAGACATTGTAAACTAGTAATTAAGGATAGGCTTTCTTCACCGAGACATTGTGATAGGTTGTGTTCCAGCTATTGATGATGTTGAAGGAGCAGATGAATGATGGAAATCGTGAGCAGAACTGCTGTTCACACGCAGACATCATTTGGCAGCGAAAGTGATAGGTTTATGATAGAAAAACCTAATCAATGAACATCAATTCACACTCACAGAAGAGTAAGACAACAAGAAAGAATCAAAACTAAGTATTATTCACAAACAAATGGGTTTGTACACTCAAGAATCAAGGGCCTAACCCCTTTCACAGCTTAACCTGTCAATTCTCAAACTTTCAAAAGTCCCCCCTCCACTAAACAAACACATATTTATATAACTCCTCTCCCTCCTATCCTAATCCCCTTTCCCATTCAATCCAAAATACCCTATATCCTAACATTACCCTCCTCTCCTTTAACAACCTTGTCCTCAAGGTTGAACCCAGGATATTATTCCTGGATAGTCACCCGTATATAACTTCAATCCTCCCAGACCCGAATTGTTGTTCCAGACGAATCCCAATGAATACCATACTCAACATGATAACAAGCAAATGAATAATCCCAGCGTGTAACCAAATGCAAGTGTCCAGTCTCCATCCTTGATGCCCGTTCCTAGCATTATCCCACTGAAGGGCTCCCATCTCCGTCAATGTTGAAGAAGAAAGACCAAGCAACGGGTTCTCCCGCATAGGTTCAAAGGAGAACCTTCCAAGGAACTTGGCCACACAACCACCTTGGGTACCGAAGTTATTTTTGGGACAATTGTTGATGTACATGGAAATAACAAAAACACCAATATTAGCAACCAAAAACATAGGAACCAGCCATGATGTCCAATGGGTATCAGCTTCGTAAAGATTAGAAGACTCATGCGCAGTGTAGTTTTCCTCTGTTTTGTCGTTCTTGGTCCTCCCACCGCCAGTCTCAAGATCTCTTCAGGGCATAATTTTTTTCCTCTCGCTCAAACCCAATTTGCAAGTCTCAAAATTTATTATGTAAGGATGCTTTATATCACGAGGCGGGGGCATGCCTTCTCTCTCCTAAAACACCCCATAATGCGCCTCCAACACTACCCTTAACTCAGCCTGTCGTTCCCCTGTCAAATCACCATGCCACTCATCACCCCCCTCCTGCTCCACTAAGCTCAAATTCCACACTAAAGCCCATGACTCAGCATCCACTAACTTTGACAATGTTCTGGGTTCCACCAGTTGTCGCGACAACTTTGGATCACCCCTGATTTTAATCTTCTTACCTTCCACGTTATAGATCATTGTCATTTCGCCCTAGTTAACCCTTACTTCTCCCAACCTTTCCAGCCATGCAACGCCCAAAATGACATCTACTTCCCCCAGCTTGAAAACAAAGAATTCTTCCTCCACCGTGGCGTCCTCCAAGTCCACTCCAATCTTCGCACAACTCCCTCGCGTCAATCTCTTGTGTCCGTCACCTAGACTCACCGAATGGGGCCGTGTGTCTATCGTGGGTAGTTTTAGTTCCTCCGTTATCTTCCTGCTGATGTAGTTATGGCTTACGCCACTATCTATAAGCACAACTACTTCCTTTTCTCCAATTCTCCCCCTCAACTTCAAAGTTTTGGGTGATGTTAATCCTTCAGCAGAACAAGCGGATAACTCCATGGGTTTCTCCTCTGGGTAACTTACTTCTTTAACCGCATCTTCCTTCTCGTCCTCCGTTAATAGCAACATGCGTAAGCTCTTCTTTGCACACCTATGGCCATGTGCAAACGACCCTCCACATCGGAAACACCGACCTTCCTCCTTTCTCTTGAGAAATTCTGGGTATGGCAGATTTCTCACCATCCTCCCACGATTCTCCCTTCCCACCGCATTACTGGCTCTCGCACTAGTGCTTGTTGCGAATCCATCTTTCCGCACCGATCCCATGCTCTCCATTCTCCCATACTAGGTCATCGAGGGTCTATTATGTTCCGATCTCATCATGATTCCCGTTGATCGTGCTCCCAATGGGTTGATCCTGAACCCACTTTCGTGGCTTCCCTAGCTCTCACCACAACATCTTCCACATCACGAGCAATCCGCATCGTAGTCATCAACTCAGATGGGTCTTGAATCCTCACCTGCCCCTTCACGTCCTCTCGCAATCCCGCTAAGAAGAAACCCAATACTTGCTCCTCGGGTATGCCTTTAGTTTGACCCATCAAAACCTCAAAAAATCGAACAAACTCCTCCACGGTCCCCTCCTGGCGTAGCGTCGCCAATATTTCAAACACCGTTCCTCTAAATCCTCCTCCAAATTGATTGATCATCGCGGCCTTCAGACCTTCCCAAGAACGCTTTCTTGCCTTTTCTTTCCAGAACGGAAACCAATACGATGCGCTTCCCTCCATACTCACATAAGCTAGTTCCAACTTTTCTTCGTCGTTGTCCACCTTTTGAATATCAAAGAACCTCTCCGCCTTATTGATCCAACTCAAGGGCTCTACTCCTTCAAATGTAGGCAAATCCTCCCTTTTCCGCCACGGTCTTTGATCATCATTACGCGCTCCACATCCTCTGCCACCACTTTCTCCCACATGTCGAAGTGGATTATCATTCACCGAACTATCGTCGGACTACCCCTCCACACGATTGGTGTTCGTCCCCAAGATCTTCATTATCTGCTGCAAATCCCTTCGTACCGCCGCCGACTTCATTCCCTCCATGGTAATCTCTATCGCCTCCAACCTTTCCTCCGTATCTTTCTCCATTCTGGCTAACGTGCCCAATTTGGAATCCAGCAGGTCAGACCAAATTGATAGGTTTCTGATAGAAAAACCTAATCAATGAACACCAATTCACACTCATAGAAGAGTAAGACAACAGGAAAGAATTGAAAATGAATATTATTCACAAATAAATGGGTTTGTACACTCAAGAATCAAGGGCCTAACCCCTTTCACAACTTAACCTGTCAATTCTCAAACTTTCATAAGTTCCTCCTCCATTAAACAAACACCTATTTATATAACTCTTGTGCCTCCTATCCTAATCCCCTTTCCCATTAAATCCAAAATACCCTATATCCTAACAGAAAGACTTTGGTTTAGTGAATGATTTTGGTGGATGAGGAGCTTTCGGTGGGGAACGATACTAGCTCAGACAGCCTTCCATCCCTAGTAGGAAGCTAGATGAGAGAAAGGAGAAGCTCAAGGAAGGTGACTTTCGGTGCAGAGAAAATGGCTGGAAATTGCATCAGCATAAATTCTCTTATATTCCAAAAGTGCCATACATGTGGAGGGAGATGGAAATTTATAGAAATGTCTCCCATGCCTAGACTAATCTATACGGTGATGGGTGATGCCACTGATCACGGATCTCCAGCCACGTGGATGCACCCATGTTGAAAACATTTCTTCTAGATGTGCGCAAAATACATGTACCAAAATATAAGCTATGCTACGGTGGTGTCTAGCATATGGAGAATGCAGCGGACCATTATACCCCTTTATTCTTCTTTCCTTGACTTTCCTATCCTTCTCCTTGCTTTGGTATTTTGAATGCTCTCCTTGATCGCTTGTGATGGGGCCTTGATTATTTAATGGGCTTGGACCCAAGTCCATGGTGTCCTAGCCTTATTGGACCCTACAAAACAACATATAAACATATTAGAAGAGAATCCTTCTAAGACTTAGAGAAATGAAATTAAGAAAGAGCTTTTAAAAGTCCTTCACTTCCCTTTCTTAGCCTTAGCTTTAGTTGGTACTCCTTTGAATGGGATGCCCTAAATGGGTTTCCATCATACCCTCCTTCTTGAAAAGCGATTTGTCCTCAAATTGGGAAGATATAAAGAAGCACAACTTTGGTTTGTCACTTTCCTCCTGGATCAAAAACATATCTATAATAAGCATCAAATATATCTCCAATTAGTATCAATCCAAGAAAGAATTTTTTTGTGGAAGTAACTTTAGAATGAGGACTTTGTTTTATCGTTTTAAGGAAATTTGAAAGTTCTAATTCACAAGTCATTTTTATTTTATCTTGAGTTTCTTGTATCCTTAAGGGTAACAATAACTTAAGATTTAAATTGCCATATTTTGAAGAGGGTAGTATAATGAAAATTGGTGTGGCAATTAGTTTAAAAGAGATGTTATCATGAAAAGACTTAAAGATAAGTGAAGAAGAATTAAAGAATTGGAAACCTTCCCTTTTTGGTTCCCTTGTATTTGTAGGAGTAGTATTTGCCATCAGTAGCAATTGCTCCTTTTCTATCTTTTCTTTTTGTCTTCTCTCTTCTTCTTTTCTCTCTTCATTTTTTCTTCTCTCGTCTTCTTCTCTCTTCTCTTCTTCTTTTCTCTCTTCATTTTTTCTTCTCTCGTCTTCTTCTCTCTTCTCTTCTTCTTCTCTCTTTCTCTTTTCTTCTTCTATCTTTTCTCTCAATTCCTCTTCTCTCCTTCTAGTCGCTCTCTTTCTTCTCTTATCCAAGAGTTTCTCAAGTTTTTCTTTAAATTCAATTTCCCTATGAGAGAAACCATCTAGACCTATCATAAATGTTTTTCCCTCTTGAATGAGGTGTCCCATTAATTCTAGGTCTCTCTTGGCTGAAAGAGGAACAAAATTTCTTCTCATGCAAGCTCTTAGTTCATATCAATCATGAATGAAGGATTTTCTACCTTTCTTAACACTATATTGTCTTTTATTCCACCACTCACTTGCATGTTCTTCTAACCTAGAGAGATATATGCTAAGAACATGAGATTCACTCTCTCTAGAAAGAAAAATGGATCCATAAGCTCTAGACTCACTTTTGTTAACAATGAATGGATGCATCTTATCAATTTTTTTTCCCAAGCTAGGTATGTTAAAGCACTAATGTCCTTACCAAAGAATGGAATATCTTTCCTAGCTTGACCATTCTCAAAGTAAGATTCACTACTGAAATTAAAAATGGACTCAAACAAACAAAAAGAAAGTTAAAACACCTAGACTTCTAATTTTCGGACTCTAATGTGACCCCTAAACGTAAAACAAGAAGTTAAACGCAAGCACAATTCAAACAAGGAAAGTTGCCAAGAGTTGAAAGAGCACCAAGGACTCTTCCAAAGCACATGGACTTTAAATGGCCGTTTACAAAAGAAGAAAAACTAACACTTGGGCAACTTTGGGTTTCCTTGCTTTTGGGTTCGACTCTCCCTTTCTCAATTTTCTTGCTGCAGCTTAACAAATTCTCCTTTGCTTTTCAAAATTGCACAAATAATGTATACCAAATTCAGTAGGTAGCCTACAATACAATTATAAAACTGCACATTAATTAAGAATTCTCCCTTTGATCTCGGCTTGGTGCAATCATGGGGTTGTTTTTCCAGCAAAATATGAAGTCTGCAGTTGTTGTGCAACTGCTACGATAATGTTTGGGATCGATGCATATTCTTCAAATCCTCTCTCGGCCTAAAGTTCAATGATTTTGCTGATATGCTGCAAAAGGAACTTGTGTGGAAGGTCTGTTGTTGCTGCTGTTTTTCTCTTGGACCGTATTGAAAGTCACGATTGATGTTCATTCAGTTTCACTGAAGTAGCCAATAGTACAAGGCTTTCCAAATCAAATCTGCATAACTGTAACATGCCAAAACAACAAATACTCCGAGCACTGACAATTACAATTGAGTTTTGACAATACTATTCGAGATTAGAATTTGGAAATGGAGTGCAGTGACCACTTTAGTAAACCAATTCAATGCAGATCAAGTGGAGGACAAATTACGTCCAAAACTGACCAGTTTTTGTTTTAACATTCAACTCAATAACTGTTAAGACCCTGACAAGTGTACCAGATCATATCAAGTAATACAATTGGTAAACCCAATATCATTCTCCCAAGTGTAAATCAATATCGTATGACTTGTAGAGAAAATTAATTTGTGGTTTGAATGCAAAAACAAAAAGTAAACACGCAAATGCAAGTGATTCAATTGGCAAGAAAAAGATATGGATGAATGGAGTTGTTGGGGTTTACAATTTCATCTTATCCACTCTCTTATATCTAATCTTCTTATTAAATTCACGTTATTATCTAATTGTCATGCAAACTTTTTAGTCTACCCTAAACCCGGTCCCTCGGCGATAAGAGCCTACTACTAGTTACTGGCTTACTATCCCTAGTCTCTCCTAGTAACTAGCAATGCAAGTACCACAGAAGCAAAATACAATTGATCATCCTACCCCCTATCCCTAGGTGGTATTGCTTAACCAAGGAATTCCTTATCAGTTCATGACTTCCCCGTACGTCCCCGTATCGACAAAGGCAAACATCTATTTATCGAATGAGTTAAACGATAATAGCATAGAGCATAGATAAGAAACCCAACAATTGATAATAAAACCATATGCAAGCATATGAATGAAACAAGAATTTCAATATAAGAGAGTTTCAAAAGATTACATTGTTCCCCAACAACAAAGGGTTTAGTTCACCATTGACATGGTGAAACTAGATGAAATACAATTAAAGAATGGAAAAGCAAACCCTAGATTGGAAAAAATGGAGCCTAAGCATCCAAGAAATCTTCTCCAAGGAGTGTAAAATAGCTCTGGACGTCCTCTTCTGCCAAAAGAATAAATCTCAAATCGCACTGGGGCTATATATAGCACAGAAAAGTAACAGAATATAGGCCCAAGCCTAGCAGACCACCGCTCAGCGTCGTATTTTACCGCTCAGTGGTTTCCCTCAAGCTGCCCTGAACGCTCAGCCTCATCTCCTGGGCGCCAAACAGTGCTTTCCCTCGAATTATGGTGCTCAGCGGTGCATTTTTACGCTGGGCGGTGCATAGACTCTTCTTTTCTTCATTTTTCTTCTTCTTCCTTGAGTGTAAGACCTTCCTTCTTCAATTCCATCCTTAATTCTCATCAAAACCCTGCAAAATAATGAAAAATAAGCATATTATCTCTAAAAACAGCTTTTGACTCTCAAATGACTCAACTTAAGTGTTTTACTTGATTCTAAGCTCATTCTAAGCCATAAAAAGTGTATTTTGATATCAATTTAAGCATGAAAATAACGGTTTTTAGACCGTTATCACAACCCCAAACTTAGAACTTTGCTTGTCCTCAAGCAAACAAGATAAAACTTGGCTTTCCACTTTTTCATCAAATAGTTCAACAATCCCAAAATTCATTTTTCTTATGACAAGAACTACTCAATTCAGATATTCAGTGGAATCAAATCAAGATGGATGCATGCTTTCAATTCAATTCTTTCACATGATCACATATTTCCCAACAGATGTTTTATTTATGAATGACCAGTCCACTAAGCATAGATGTAAACATGGAATTTAGCAATTCTCACCAAGCAAGTGTTTCACTCAATCACTCCAACTCTCTACTATTCACATGTCACATGAAACAAAATTGCCCTTCATCTAATACAATCAATATCCTCTCATGCAAATGCCATCACAAGGACTTTTCCATGGCTTATAATGAGGCTAGGCTAACAAGAAAAATTGGTTTTTCTGGATCACAAAATCCTTGAGTCAAGAGAGCTATTTTAACATTCAAAGTTCAAGCACAAACTCTCTTTCTTAACCAATCTCACTCATTTCCAACTTCTTCCCTTTTCTTTTATTTTCACATCGAGTTCATCTTTCATGCTTTTTGTTTTCTTCTTTTTCTTTTCTCATGCATTTTTCTTTTTCAACACTTGAGCTCAATGCCTTTCTTTTTCTGTCATTCAAATTTTCCCAACAACCCCAAACTTGAACCTTATTAATACATACAATTATTCTCAACCCAACTCAAGGTAAATAATTTCAAATCAAGGGTTTTCATCCTGTTTAAGGCCAAGGTTCAAAAAGGGTATAACATTTTAATCACTTTGGGTGAAAATTTGGCTAAGTAAGGGTTTCCAAAAATGGCCTTGATCATATGACATAAACATTCAATTCAATCAATTATCAAGATTCAGGCAATATCATTCATGCTTTCCTGTTAATAGTACGTATAGCAATGAATACTATGGAGCTCAATACCTCACACAACATGCTTTCTCACATATCATTCTTTCATACACCCTGCTTAGCATCATAACCACAATTATAAATCATCACACATCTGTCCACATAGCTAGTGAACTTTTCACCTGGATATCAACATGCAACACAACTCAATCATCATCCACATCCAATCATCATCAAATAGATTCATCATGCATTTCATTCAGTCAAACATTTTTAGAAATAGTGTTCAAGCCAAGCATAGACACTGAAAATCAAAATTCAACCTATTCTAAAACAAATCAAAAATACAAAAGTGCAAGATAAAACCTTGTCTAAAGCATGCACATCCATCAGTAGATGTGAACGTCGGGAAGGTCATTGCCGACGAGATTCAGAGTTGCGCTACTACTGTGAGTAGTAGGACACCGCTGGGACATCCGTCCCTGATCACCTTTTTGTGTCAACAGACTGGGGTGGATACTGCAGTTCCACCATATGAGAGGCCTAGGAAGACAATAGACGCTGCCTATGATCAGTAGTACTGTGAGGAAGAGGAGGCAGCCAGAGCACCTAGGAGACGTCCTAGGAGAGCAGCAGCACAACAAGAGCATGTACTTACAGATGCACCGACACAGCACGCCGAGCCATTCCAGATGAGGGACATGTATATGTCCATGATGTAGGCTAAGATGGAGGCTATTCGCATAGGGTAGATAGCCACTACTGAGATGATAATAGGGCTGTACGATCAGCCACCAGTGCATAGGTGGACCATGGACGAGTTTCATGGAGCTATGGCTTGGCCTCAAGAGCAGGCACAGGGCAGCGGGTCTGGAGCAGCTGAAGCACCAGGCATGGATGAGGATGACGATGAAGATAATTTTGATGATGTTGTTGATGGAGACCAAGAGGATTCAGATTGGGACATGGATTGAGAGGGCATGTACTAATGGATGCCCATGCTCTAAACAGGGTTTTATTGTGCACTTTTGTATTTTTGTTTTTTTAGAATAGGTTGAATTTTGATTGTCAGTGTCTATGCTTGGCTTGAACACTATTTCTAAAAATGTTTGACTTGATGATATTGCATGATGAATCTATTGGATGATGATTGGATGTGGATGATGATTGAGTTGTGTTGATATTCAGGTGAAACGTTCACTAGCTATGTGAACAAATATGTGATGAATTGTGATTGTGGTTATGATGTTAAGCAGGGTGTATGAATGGATGATGTGTGAGAAGGCATGTTGTGTGAGGAATTGAGCTCCAGAGTATTCATTGTTATATGTACTGTTCACATGAAAGTATGAATGATATTGCCCGAGTCTTGATAATTGATTGAATTGAATGTTTATGTCATATGATCAAGGCTATTTTTGGAAACCCTTACTTAGCCAAATTTTCACCCAAAGTGATTAAAATGTTATACCCTTTTTAAACCTTGGCCTTAAACAGGATGAAAACCCTTATTTTGAAATTATTTACCTTGAGTTGAGTTGAGAATAGTTGTTGAAAAGGTTCAAGTTTGGGGTTGTTGGGAAAATTTGAATGACAGAAAAAGAAAGGCATTGAGCTCAAGTGTTGAAAAAGAAAAATGCATGAGAAAAGAAAAGAAGAAAAGAAAAAGAATGGAAGATGAGCTCAATGAAAAAATAAAAGGGAAAGGAAAGAAGTTGGGATTGAGTGAGATTGGTTAAAGAAAGAGAGTTTGTGCTTGAACTTTAAATGTTAAAATAGCTCTCTTGACTCAAGGATTTTGTGATCCAGAAAAACCAATTTTTCTTGTTAGCCTAGCCTCATTATAAGCCTTGGAAAAGTCCTTGTGATGGCATTGACATGTAAGAATGTTGATTGTATTAGATGAAGGGCAATTTTGTTTCATGTGACATGTAAATAGTAGAGAGTGGAGTAACTTTTTAAACACTTGAGTGATTGAGTGAAACACTTGCTTGGTGAGAATTGTTGAATTTTATTACTACATCTATGCTTAGATGATTGATCATTCATAAATAAAACATCTGTTGGGAAATATGTGATCATGTGAACTGAGTTGAATAGAAAGCATGTATACATCTTAATTTGATTCCACTGAAAATCTGAATTGAGTAGTTTTTGTCATAGGAAAAATGAATTTTGGGATTGTTGAACTATTTGATGAAAAAAGTGGAAAGCCAAGTTTTGTTTTGTTTGCTTGAGGAAAAGCAAAGTTCTAAGTTTGGGGTTGTGATAACGGTCTAAAAATCGTTATTTTCATGCTTAAATTGATATCAAAATACACCCTTTATGGCTTAGAATGAGCTTAGAATCAAGTAAAACACTTAAGTTGAGTCATTTGAGAGTCAAAAGCTGTTTTTAGAGATATTATGTTTGTTTTGCAGGGTTATGATGAGAATTCAGAATGGAATTGAAGAAGGAAGGTCTTAGACTCAAGGAAGAAGAAGAAAAATGAAGAAAACAAGATTCTATGCACCACTCAGCGTAAAAATGCACCGCTGAGCGCCATTATTCGAGGGAAAGCCACTGTCTGGCGCCTAGGCGGTGATGCTGAGCGTCCAGAGCGATTAGAGGCAAACCGCTCAGCGGTGAAACTGATCGCTGAGCGGTGGTGCGGCTTGAGGGAAACCACTGAGCAGTAAAATTGGACGCTGAGCGATTGTCTGCTGGGCTTGGGCTTAAATTCTGTTACTTTTATGCCCTATATATAGTCCTAGTGCAATTCAAATAGTATTCTTTTGGCAAAAAAGGATGTCCAGAGCTATTTTACACTCCTTGGAGAAGATTTCTTGGATGCTTAGGCTCCAATTTATCATATCTAGGGTTTGCTTTTCCATTCTTGCATTGTATTTCATCTAGTTTCACCATGTCAATGGTGACCTAAACCCTTTGTTGTTGGGGAACAATGTAATCTTTTGAAACTCTCTTATATTAAAATTCTTATTTTATTCATATGGTTGCATATGCTGTTATTATCAATTGTGGGTTCTTTATCTATGCTATATGTTATTATCATTTAACTCATTTGATAAATAGATGTTTGCCTTTGTCGATACGGGGACGTACGGGGAAGTCATGAACTGATAAGGAATTCCTTGATCAACAAATACCACCTAGGGATAGGGGGTAGGACAATCAATTGTATTTTGCTTTTGTGGTACTTCCACTGCTAGTTACTAGGGTGGATTAGGGATAGTAAGCCAGTAATTAGTAGTAGGCTCTTCTCGTCGAGGGATCGGGTTTAGGATAGACTAAGAAAGTTTGCATGACAATTAGATAATAAAGAGAATTTAATAAGAAGAGTAGATATAAGAGAGTGGATAAGATGAAATTGTAAACCCCAACAACTCCATTCATCCATACCTTTTTCTTGCCAATTGAATCATTTGCATTTGCATGTTTACTTTATTTTTTTGCATTTAAACCACAAATTAATTTTCTTTACAAGTTTTACGATATTGATTTACATAAAAGATCAGGCCTTTGAGTCCTTTGGGAGAACGATATCGGGTTTACCAATTATATTACTTGATACGATCAGGTACACTTGTCAGGGGTTTAACAGTAGGGAGTATAAAAATCACACAAGTAATTTTTATACTGGTTCGATTCAAAAGAATCTATGTCCAGTCGTTAATCACTATAAGAAGTGATTAACAATTTCACTAAAAAACAGTTTCACAAATTACAATAGGAGTGAATAAAATATGATGATAAAACCTTCCTTCGACGAACGAACCGGAAGATGAACAGTCTGCCAACTCGAAGAGAACCGCTCCTACTATCGACACAGGAAACGCGAGCTTCTCCTATTCACGAGACCAGGCAAAGCACCTTGCCAACTCGAAGAGAACCGCTCTGACTATTGACACACGAAACACGAGCTTCTCCTATTCACGAGATCAAGCAAGGGAACTGAACTAGCTTTTGAGAACTTCCTCTGACAAAAAGTATTCTACAAAAGCTTTCTGTTCAACAACGTTGCTTCTGAAGTTCTCAAAAGACAAATATATAGCTAGCTAGTCTGAATATGAAAAGTCAAGTCCCAACTGCCAGTAATAATCGATTATTGTAAGTGATAATCGATTATTCAAGTCCGTTACAGGTTTTTCAAAATAACTTAGGCAGTTTTCATAACAGACCTGTGGTAATCGATTATTTGGAGTGATAATCGATTATTCCAGAGCAATACAGACTTTCAGAAAAGCTCATGATAATCGATTATTGCTCCTCATAATCGAGTATTCTAGAGTAGTACCTAAAATACAAGTTTTACATGTTTAAGGACATTCCTAATACATTTATATTCTACAAAGTTCTTTTAAAAAGATTTCTAATATCTTCTTCAGGTTAAACTTCTTGTAGCATCATCAAAACCATTTACTTCAAGATTTACCAATGCTTCTCACTAGTAACAATCTCCTCCTTTTTTATGATGATCAAAAATTCAAGTTTTAAAAGCAACTTTGGCTTTCCTACATACAAACTAACAAACAACAACAAAGTTAGTAATACCTGTATCAACTTATATTATACTTCTCCCCTTATACTTCTCCCCCAGTTTGATCATAAGCAAAAAGATCAATGTAAAAAGCTCCCCCTTAATATGATATCCCCCTCAATTAAACAATGTATGTATAAAAACAAAAGATCATTTTATTCATAAGGAAAGGAGTACATTAGCATCATAAAGAGAAACATGAAAGACAAAAATATAACATAGAATCAAACAACAAAACATACTAACCTAGAAACCTAACTCTAAAACTCAGGGTTAGGGGATCTCTCAGGTGGTTGAATGTTTAGATGAGTTTCAATATTTGTAAGGCGAACATCAAGATCAAGAAACTGATCAACCACGTATTCGTCATGAGCTTGCTGCCACTCATAAATTTCTTCAAAGTGAGTTTTTTGTGCAAGACTCATATCCTCTAATTGTTTAGGTAGTCTCGCAAAATGTTCTTCCATGGTAAGTGAGGAGGATGAAGGTATGTTGGATGGACCAACATCAGAAGGAGCAATAGCACTTACTGGTTCTGCCATTTGAGCATCCATGTCTTCTTCTTCATCAGCATCTGAGTGATTATTATCTTTATGAATAATTGCATTTCCTCGAGTAACAAATCCCATTTGGCGAAAAGTGATGTCTCCAATTTCAGAACCAATAGCTTGAATTGCTTGAACAATTTCGCCTTCCACATTAACCCCTTTGTATTCTAGGATTCTAGAGATGAGAAGAGCATAAGGAAAATGATAAGAGTGATATTTCTTTGCTTTTACCATGGTGTCAGCAATAAGAGCAGGCCAATCAATATGTATGTGATTTAAAATCCCATACAGAAGAAGCAAATCCTGCTTAGAGCATCGAGCATGGTTGGTGGCTCTTGGACACAATATCCATACGATCAAGTAGTGGATCATCCTCTCTTCAACTTTGAAACCACCAACAAGCAGTTGTCTACAGTTGGTCTGCTGTTTCGGATGGCGTAAGAAAGATTGAAAGGCCAGCAGTCGGTTGAAGTCTGGAACTCCGATATGAACTTTCACAGCATCATCCCAGATAGTAAGTTGAGCAACATTGGTCCACACGTCGTCATCCAAAATTATGCGGATGCCTTTCACCTTGGTGGATATTATCCCATCTCGATATCTCAAATTGAAATAGAAAACCCTTATGAGATCGGGATAAAAATCAAGACGAATATATTTTACAATCATGATTCTCCTCTCTTGCCAAAAATTGACATAGTCTGCATGCTTTTCTTGATCCGAAATCCACCCATCAATGGTTGCAGGACGTTGATGAGAAGAAGAAGAGGCACCAGCATTTCTTCTACGGGTTCTTCTGGATTCAGCCATGGAAGGTTTGAAAGAGAGGAAACTTTTAAGAAAGATGAAGAAATCTGTTTCAGATTTGATTTTAGAAGTTTCTGGGTGCAAAGAAGTGACCATTAATCGATTATAGGAGGCTATTTATAAGAAGAATCAGAAAACTAGCCGTTTATAGCCGTTATAAAGCTCTCTAACGGCTCTTATTTTTGAAACTGTTTGCGTGATAATCGATTATTGTTAGTGATAATCGATTATCTGTTCAAAATTTTCCAGATTTGGGTTTGAGTTTGAATAATCGATTATTTCATGAGATAATCGATTATTTGCGATTAAGGGTTTTCGAAAAGCCAAAAATAATCGATTATTACCCTGTGATAATCGATTAAAGGGGCTAAGCTTACGAACATTTAGAAAATTGCATAAATCTTAAGTCTAAGACATATCTAACACTCCTAACTCTCTTCTAAGCTCATAGAATCTATCCTTAGGAAGTGCCTTTGTGAAAATATCAGCTAATTGATGTAAGGTATCAATATATTCAATTTGGCAATCTCCCTTTTTAATATGGTCTCTTAAGAAATGATGTCTGATCTCAATGTGCTTAGTTCTTGAATGCATTATGGGGTTCTTAGTCAGATTTATAGCACTTGTATTATCACATTTCAGTGGTATATGATCAAGGAAGATAACAAAATCCTCCAGTTATTGTTTCATCCACAAGATTTGGGCACAACAATTTCCATCAGCAATATATTTAGCTTCAGTGGTAGACAAGGTCATACACGCTTGTTTCTTTGAGTGCCAAGACACCAAAGAACAGCCCAGAAAATGACAGGTTCCACTAGTACTTTTTCTATCAATTTTACAACCACCATAATCTGCATCAGAATATCCTATTAAACTAGGTGAAACATCAGAAGGATACCAAAGTCCAAAAGAAGTGGTTCCCTTAAGGTATTTTAAGATTCTCTTGACAGTAGTCAAATGAGATTCTTTGGGATTAGCTTGGTACCTAGCACACACAGATACACTTTGCATAATATCTGGTCTACTAGCAGTTAGGTATAGTAGAGATCCTATCATACCTCTAAACATAGTTTCATTTACTCCTTCTCTAGATTCATCCTTATCTAAATAACACGAAGTTGCCATAGGTGTATTTGCCTCTTTGCAAGTATCCATACCAAATTTCTTAAGAACTTCCCTACAATATTTTGTTTGGGAGATAAAGGTTCCTCCATTCATTTGGTTTATTTGTAATCCTAAAAAGAAATTCAGTTCACCCATCGTAGACATCTCAAACTCACCTTGCATTATTTGTGCAAATTCTTCACACAAAGAATTATCAGTTGACCCGAATATAATATCATCTATGTATACTTGCACAATCAAGATGTGTTTACCTACTTTCTTAATAAATTAGGTTGAATCAACCTTACCTCTAGAAAAATCATTATTAATTAAGAAGGTATTAAGTCTTTCATACCAAGACCTAGGTGCCTGTTTAAGACCATACAAAGCCTTTTTCAATTTATAAACATGATCAGGATATTTGAAATCCTCAAAACCAGGAGGTTGACTAACATACACCTCCTCTTTTATAAAACCATTTAAAAAAGCACTTTTCACATCCATTTGATACAGTTTAAATTTCATCAAAGATGCATATGCAAGTAACAATCAAATTGCTTCAAACCTGGCTACCGGGGCATATGTTTCATCATAGTCTATTGTTAACACTCTGGCAAGTGTACCAGATCGTATCAAGTAATATAATTGGTAAACCCAATATGGTTCTTCCCAAAGGACTCTTAAGGCCTAATCTTTCGTGTAAACTAATCGCTTGAGACTTGAGAAAAGAAATTAATTTGAATGGTTAAATGCAAATCAAACGTAAACATGCAAATGTAGTGATTCAATTGGCTAAAAGAAAATATGGATGAATGGAGTTGTTGGGGTTTACAATTTCATCTTATCCACCCTTACATATCTACTCTTCTTATTTAATTTGCTTATTTATCATATTTCCATGCAAACTTTCTTGGTCTACCCTTAACCCAATCCCTTGGTGAAAAGAGCCTATTACTAATTACCGGCTTGCTATCCCTAGCCTCCCTTAGTAATTAATAATGGATGATAAACGGAAGCAAAATACAATTGACCGTCGTACCTCTATCCCTAGGCGGTATTAGCATAATCAAGGAATTCCCCCTAGTTCATGACATTACTGTACATCCCCGTATCAATAAAGACAAACAACATTTACCGAATAAGTTAAATGATAAAAGCATTAAATACAGGTAAGGAACCCAACAATTGATAAATCAAGCATATGCAAACATATAAACTAAATAAGAATTTGGATATATGAGAGTTTCGAAATATTACATTGTTCCCCAACAACAAAGGGTTTAGTTCACCATAATCATGGTGAAACTAGATGAAATATAATGGAAGAATGGAAAAGCAAACCCTAGGTTTGATAAAGTGGAGCCTAAGCATCCAAGAAATCATCTCCAAGGTGTGTGGAACAGCTCTGGACGTTTCTTTCTGACAAAAGAATTACATTTGGATTTGCACTAGGGCTATATATAAGCCAAAATGATCTCAGACAACCGCCCAGGCGCAAAAGTTGGCCGCTCAGCGGTTTGCCTCAATCCCTGCCACTGCCCAAGTGTCACAATTGACTGCTGAGCGGTTTGCCTCTTGCCGTTCTGGATGCTCAGCATCACCGCCTGGGCGCCAGATAGTAGCTCCACCTTGAATTAGGACACTAAGCACTTGAATTTGACGCTTGAGCGGTCCACAGACTCTTCATTTCTTCCTTTTTCTCCTTCATTCTTGAGTCTATGACCTTCCTAATTCATTTCCATCTTCAATTCTCATCAAAAACCTTGCAAAACAATGCAAAACAAGCATAATATCCTAAAAACAACTTTTGACTCTAATCTGACACAACTTAAGAGTTTTACTTGATTCTAAGCTCATTTTAAGCTACAAAGGGTGTGTTTTGATATCAAATTTATGCATGAAAATAACGATTTTTAGACCGTTATTACCTTCTTCTTGGCAGTAGCCCTTTGCAACTAGTCTTGCTTTATTCTTTGTGATGTTCCCATCCTTATCAAGCTTGTTTCTAAATACCCATTTAGTTCCTATGACTTGATAATCATCTCTTCTAGGAATGAGTTCCCAAACATCATTCCTTTCAAATTCATTTAGCTCTTCTTGCATAGCAACACACCACTTATCATCTTGAAGAGCTTCCTTAATGTTCTTAGGTTCTATTTGAGTCACAAAAGCTATAGTTAAGCAGAAATTATTCAGATTGTGTCTAGTACTTACCCCTTTTGATATATCTCCAATGATGTTGTCAAAAGAGAGTCCTCTTGGTTGTTGATAGCTTTTAGGATCAACAGCTTGAGGTTTTTCTTGAAGTTCTGGAGGATAGTTTTCATTTAGATACATCTCTTCAAGAGCTTCCCTCAAATAATCCTCATCTCATGCAATAGGTTTATTTGACTCAAGAGGGTTTACCTCAAGGTCCACAATCTCATCAAAGACAACATGCATTGATTCTTCAATTATCAATGTTCTTTTATTCAATACTCTATATGCTTTGCTAGTCAAAGAATATCCTAGGAAGATTGCTTCATCTGATTTAGCATCAAATTTACCAAGATTATCTTTACCATTTCTACCATTTAACAATTCATAAGGAGTTAATTTTAGAATTGGCCTAATAAGCATCATGTTCAACACATAACAAGCAGTACTAACTACATCAGTCCAAAAATATTTTGTCACATTAGATTCATTCATAAGAGTCCTAGCTAATTCTTCTAATGATCTATTTTTCCTTTCAACAAAACCATTTTGTTGGGGAGTTCTAGGTGCAGAGAAGTTATGTGCAATTCCATATTCTTCACAAAATTTTTCAAAAGATTCATTTTCAAATTCACCACCGTGATCACTTCTCAAGGTTTTGATTTTCAAATCTTTTTCATTTAGAATACGTTTCGCAAATGATTTGAGTGCTTTAAAAGCTTCACTTTTTAATGTTAAAAAGAAAGTCCAAGTGAATATAGTATAATCATCAACAATTACAAGAGCATAGTAATTTTTGCCAAAACTTTTGATTCTAGACGGACCAAACAAGTCCATATGCAAGAGTTCTAAAGGTTTTGATGTAAAAATCATGTTTTCGGATGAGAAGGAAGATTTGGTTTGTTTTCCTTTTTGACATGCAGAACATAATTTGTCTTTTTCAAATTTTAATTTAGGCAAACCAATCACAAGATCTTTCGTAATCAATTTATTTAAATGTTGCATATGAATATGTGCAGTTCTTTTATGACATAGCCAAGGATTTTCTTCTTTGGCAACTAAACAAGTTATGCTATGACTAGATGCACTTTCAATGTCAATCAAATAAATGTTATTATGCCTAACACCTTGCAAAGAAATATCAATAGAATTCTTGAAGTAAACAGTGCATTTGTCCCTTTCAAAGGTTACCTTGAGACCTTTGTCACATAATTGACTTATGCTTAGAAGGTTATGCTTGAGGCCTTCAACATACAAGACGTCTCTTATAGTCAAAGTGTTTCCTCCTCCAATGTCTCCGGTTCCCATGATTCTACCTTTGTTGTTATCCCCATAAGTTACAAATCCTTGCTTTTTCTTCTCAAAAGAGATAAACCTTTTCTTGTCACTGGTCATGTGTCTTGAACATCCATTGTCAAGATACCACAATGACTTCTTTGACTTAGTAGGTTCCTACAAAACAAATTGTCAAGAATTTAGGTCCCCAATCTCATTAATGGGTCCTTGGGGTTAGTTTGTGTAAGCATTCATCATTTAACAACTTTAACGCATGCATATTTACCATTTGGAACATCAAAATGTTTAATGTTGCATTTGTTTGATGTATGTCCATGTTTCATACAGTAAAAACAACAAACATCATTCACTTTATTTTTAACAAAAGTCCCTTTTTCAACCCAAACTCTACGAGTTCTTTTAATTTCAGGCTTCTTATCTTGATGCATGTTCCTATTTCTAACATTGCTTCTTTTAAAGTTTGTTTTAACATGTGAATTTGTCTTGGTTGTCTTTGCAAGTAGCTTTTCAAGTATGTCAATATCAAACATATGACTCTTACAAGACAAACATTCAACAGGTTCAACAGTAGCATTTAAATCAGACAATTTTGTTTCTAAAGTGCTAACTTTATTTCTTAAAACAACTTCTTCATCAAGCAAATTATCATATTTCAATTTTAATTCATTGTGCTCTTTCTTAAGCTTTTTATGTGTAGCATCAAGTTTTTCAGATTCATTCATTAATTCAAAGAAAACTTTTTGCAAGTCTAATTCACTAGATTCAAAGCTGGAATTACTTACTTGACTTCCAGTATCTTCTGAGTCGGCCATTAGACATATAATTGTTTCTTCATCTGAATCACTTGAGCTAGTTGAACTAGAAGCATTATCTTCCCAAGCTATGTAAGCTTTCTTCTTCATTGGAAACTTTCTTTCCTTCTTTTCTTCACTTTTCTTGTTCTTTGGACATTCAATTTTCATATGTCCTCTTTCTCCACATCCGTAGCATTTAACACTTGAAGGAGATTCTTGATTTTCTCTCCTTTCTTTATGAAATTTATCCTTAACTTTTGCTTTCCTAAACTTAGCAAATTTATTTATAATGAGGCTCATGTTCTCCTCATCATTGGAATCATCATCTTCAAACTTTTTAGGGCACTTGCCTTTTGAGATTTTGGATTTAAAGGCAAGTGTCTTCCTTTTACCCTGATCCTCTTCAGTAGTTAATCTTTTCAATTCAAGCTCATGCTCACAGAGCTTTCCAAAGAGAATTGGCATCGTCATTTGAGAGAGGTTTTGTGACTCCGAGATTGCAATCACCTTTGGTTGCCAAGACCTGTCCAAAGATTTTAAAATTTTGACATTTAATTCATCAGTATCAAAGGTCTTACCCAAACCAGTTAAGTGGTTCACTATTTGAGTGAAACGTTTTTGGACATCAGATATAGTTTCTCCAGGTTGCATTCTGAACATCTCATACTCCTGGATGAGAGTGTTCTTCCTTGCACGTTTCACATCTTCTGTACCCTCATGTGTGACTTTGAGGACTTCCCACATTTCCTATGTTGTCTTACTATTAATGCCCTGGCAAGTGTACCAGATCGTATCAAGTAATAATAGATGGTAAGACCAAATATCGTTCTCCCAAAGGACTCTTAGGCCTTAACTTTCATGTAAAGAGATCGCATAAGACTTGAGAAAAGAATTTAATTTAGGTTTTTGAATGCAAGACGAAAATAAACATGCAAAATGCAGTGCATCAATTGGCTAGAAGAAACTATGGATGAATGGAGTTGTTGGGGTTTACAATTTCATCTTATCCACCCTCTTATATCTACTCTTCTTATTTAATTCGCCTATTTATCATATTGTCATGCAAACTTTCTTGGTCTACCCTAAACCCAATATCTTGGCGAATAGAGTCTATTACTAATTACTGGCTTGCTATCTCTAGCCTCCCCTAGTAACTAATAATGCATGATAAACGGAAGAAAAATATAATTGATTGTCCTACCCCTATCTCTAGGCGATATTAGCTTAATTAAGGAATTCCCCCCAGTTCATGACATTACTGTACGTCTCCATATCAATAAAGACAAACAACATTTCCTGAATGAGTTAAACGATAAAAGCATTAAGGAACCCAACAATTGATAATACAGGCATATGCGAGCATATGAATAAAATAAGAATTTCAATATAAGAGAGTTTCAAAAGATTACATTGTTCCCCAACAACAAAGGGTTTAGTTCACCATGGACATGGTGAACTAGATGGAATTAAATAAAAGTATGGAAGAATAAACCCTAAATTTGGTAAATTGGAGCCTAAGCATTACTTTAAGAATCGCCTCCAAGGAGTGTAGAACAGCTCTGGACGTCTCTGCCTGCCAAAAGAATTACTTTAAGAATCACACTGGGGCTATTTATAGCGCATAAAAGTAACAAAATTTAAGCCCAAGCCCATGTAATGGATGCTCAGCGCTTAATTTGTCCGCTCAAAGGTTTGCCTCTAATCGCAAAACCGCTCAGTGGTGCAATACGCCGCTCAACGGTGGCCCTCTAATCGCACAGGACACTCAGCGGTGTTGCTCAAGCGAGAAACAGTGACTTCACCCACGAAAATGGCGCTCAGCGCTGGAATTGGCGCTGAGCGGTGCACTTGGCTCTTCTTTTCATCCCTTTTCTCCTTCTTTCATGAGTCTAAGTCCTCCCCTCTTTACTTCCATCGTCAATTCTCATAAAAACCCTGCAAAACAATGCAAAACAAGCATAATATCTCTAAAAACAACTTTTGACTCTCATGTTAATCAACTAAGTGTTTTACTTGAGTCTTAAGCTCATTCTAAGCCATAAATGGTGTGTTTTAATATCAAATTTAAGTATAAAAATAACGGTTTTCCAACCGTTATCACTTATACACTGAAATTCTATAAAATTCATGAAGTACAACAACAAATGAAATAATATTGCAAGCTTTAATATCAAACTGAGCTCGTCTATTTTCTTTAGCAGTCTAGTTAAAATATGGTTTTTCTACCTCTACACCATCAACTGTACTTTTAGGAATTAAAGGACCATTTTGTACTGCTTCCCAGATACCTTTGTTAACAGACCCCATTAAGATTTCCAAAAAGTGGTGGTCCGTTAATAGAAGCACCCTCGGCATATACAAGATTTTGATTATGACCGGCCATTTTCGAAAATATTGAAAAACTATCAAATCAAGCTCTGATACCAATTGTTGTTTTGTATCAGCCAGAGAGTATAACGAAACGGAATAAAGTTAATAAGCAGAAAGCGTGTTCGGTCACTTTTTAAATTAAAATGGTCAGTTTTAAAAATAAATTTTCTAAAAGAAAATTTATCGAACAGTTGACGTGCAAATAAAAGTAAAGAGTGTAGGGAGTAGAAAAATCACACAAGTAATTTTTATACTAGTTCGATTCAAAAGAATCTACGTCCAGTCATTAATCACTATAAAAAGTGATTAACAGTTTCACTAAAAAACAGTTTCACAGATTACAATAAGAGTGAATAAAATATGATGATAAACCCTTCCTTCGACGAACGAACTGGAAGATGAACACTCTACCAACTCAAAGAGAACCGCTCCGACTATCTACACACAAAATTGTAGCATCATCAAAACAATTTACTTCAAGATTTACCAATGCTCCTCATTGGTAACAGAAAGAAGGTGAAGTAGAAAATAGGTGGACTCAGGAAAAGTAGGAAAATTGTACAACAGAAGAATCGCAACCAGCGCTCAGCGCCACTTTGCCGTTGAGCGCCAAGTTTGTTGTGGAGTTCACTGACTGACGCTCAAGCATCACCATTGAGGGCAAAATCCAAGTGTCACACCAACCGTTGAGTGCCAGTTTTTCTTAAGAGTTCTCTGTCTTACGCCTGGGCGCCACCGTTGAGTGTCATTCTTAGTGTCGCACCTACCACTGAGCATTATTTTAGCGCTGACGCTGTCAAAATGGGCCCGGGCCAATTTTCTGCTATTTTTTATGAACTATATATTGATTTGCACGATCGTAGAATCACTCTTTTCACCCCTCAAAGGTGGATTTTGGATGCGGAAACTCCAATCTTCAACTTTTAGAGTTCTATGTTTCAGTCTTTTCATTATTTTCATCGAGTTTCACCATGTCTATGGTGAACTAAACCTCCATTGTTGTTGGGGAAACGATGTAATCCTTTGAAACTCTCATGTATTGAATTGATTATTATTATATATGCTTTACTTCATTAATTGTTAGGGTTTTTCCTATTTGCTCTATGCATGTTTTTTTTAACTCATTCAATTGCATGATTATTGATTTTGTCGATATGGACACATACGGGGAAATCTAGAACTGGGGAAATTCTCCCGAAAGCAATATTACCTAGATATAGGAATACGACGGTCGGTTTCCTTTAAGCTTCTGTGCGAATGTAATGCATAATTAGTTGCTAGGGATACAAGACATTGTGAACTAGTAATTAAGAGTAGGCTTTCTTCACCGAGACATCGGGTTTAAAGTAAATTAGAAAGTGGCATTAACATTAATGAAGGAATTGAATTCGTAAATACATGAGAGTGGATAGGATAAGTCGGAAACCCCAACAAAATAATCATTCCATTTTTTATACACCTTTCACCTACGCATTGTTTTGGTCAATTGATCAACACTTGCATTCATATTTACTTTTTGCATTATAAACACAATGATTTTCGTTCTCAAGTCTTAAATAATCAACAAGTCATATGACTGTTTAGGCCAATGAGTCTCTAGGGAAAATGATTCTTGGTCTTACCATTTATATTACTTGATACGATTCGGTACACTTGCCGGAGTCTTAACAGTGTGGTAGACGACGTGGTGGTGAAAATTGATAAACTCAAATTTTCGGTGGACTTTGTAGTGATGGAGATGGAGGAAAATGCAATGCTACCGATCATTCTTGGATGATCATTCATGAAGACAACCAAGGTTGACATTCATGTAGATGATGGATTACTAACATTGAAGGATCAAGAAAGAGAAGTAACTTTCAATGTCTTTGAAAAGCTGCGCAGCCAACTCAAGAAAAACAGACTAGTTGTAAAACAACAAATGAAGTTCTATCAGTGACTAGTCTATAATACAAAGTTGCTAGGTCGGTCAAGGAGAGGATTAATTATTTTTCTCCACAAGTGAAGGAAGAGGAAGAAGGGAAGAAAGGAAAAGTGGTCCACCAGCATCTTGAGGTGAAACGTGAGGAACTCAAACCTGACACACTAGTGAAAATCAAGAACAGGTTATGGGTTGTCAAGAATATTAAAGACAAAGGGATTTTTGAGATTGAAGCTCCTTATTCTAGGAGAGTGAAGTTGGTGGCTAGGAAATTGCTGAGATTTTGTTGGTGTTATGAAGGAAGGAAGAACATCAACAATAAAGATTAAGATTGAGTTTAAAGGTTTCAAGCTAGTGACGTTAAAGAAGCGCTTACTGGGAGGCAACCCAGCTTTCTAAACTTATCTTTTTAATTTATGTTCGTGTTTTGATTGTAGTATAGGTTGTTGTACTTGGCTTGAATTAACTGTGCTATAATGGTACGATTATCCTTTGTTGTGTGATAAGTATTGCCTTATGATGCTCCATTATATTGATTGATGTTGAGGTGATGCATGATGTGCTTGTATACAGGTGGTGGCTTATAGTTTGTATGAAACAGATGCATGAGGAAAAATTTGATTGAGAAACTGAGCATGATGTTTATCTGAATTCTGGAACTTGAAATTAACCCGTGTGAGGTTTGGACTTCAGAGTTTTTTGTGAATAATTGCTATTACTTTAAAAGCATGAATGATTTTGCCCAAATTTTCTGTGATTGAACTACTTGCTTGCAGGTTTCATATGATCAAGGCCATCTGTTGTTATCCCTTTTTTTTAGCCTACACATGATTTTAGCCCAATAAAAAGAGAACAATTTGTTCTAACCTTTAACCTTGAGCCTTAAGCATGTTTTAAAAACCCTTTTTGAAAATATTTGCCTTAAGTTAATTTGAGAACATTTGTGGGTTATTGATGAAGGTTCAAGTTTGGGGTTGTTGGGAAATTTGAAAAAAAAAAGAAAGAAATGGAAAGAAAAAGCATTGAGCTAAGCAGTGAGCAAATGAAAAGCAAAAGCAAAAGACAAGAAAAATAAAAAGAAAGAAAAGAAAAGCTCAATGAAAGGGAAAGTTGGGAATAAGTGAAGATGGTTCTTGGAAAGAGAAGTTGTGTTTGAATGATGAAATCATGAATGACTCTCTAAACTCAAGGATTTTGTTGTCCGAAAACACCAATTTTCTTCTTAGCCCAGCCAAGTTACAAGAATAGAAAACACCTTGTGATGAAAACTTGCTTATGAGTATGTTTGAATGTGGTTAAAGTTAATTTATGTGACATTGTGATAATAGAGTGAAAGAGACATTAACAGCTCACTATACACCTTTGAGTTTGAGTGATACACTTTTGAGTGCTTGAGTGATACACTTTTGAGTGCTTGAGTGATACACTTTTGAGTGCTTGAGTGAAACACTTTCCTTGGTGAGAAGTAGTTCTTTGAATTCATGATTACATCTTTGCTTGGTTGATTGATCATTCATAAGAATAACATCTGTTGAAGTATATGAGCATCATAGTGAATTTGAATGAATTAAGGCATCTGTACATCTTGACTGACATCTTTAAGATGAGTTGATAAAAGTGATTACTTGTCCTGGAAGAAAAAGTTTTGAAATATGTTTAACGATTGTAGTAATTGTTTGAAAGCTAAGTTACATTTTGTTTTGCTTGCAGACAAGCAAAGTTCTAAGTTTGGGGTTGTGATAATGGTTGAAAATACCGTTATCTGTGATATAATTTTGATACTAAATGTACCCTTCTTGACTTAGAAACTTGCTTGAAATCTTGTTTTTTATTAAGTTGTGTGAATAAAGGAGTTGAGGTTGAATTTAATGATTTTATGACTAAATTCCCTTGTTTTAACAGGAAATGAGATAATATGAAAGCAGAGTTGAAGTGCCAAGGAGATGGAACTTAGAAAGACCTGGAATAGCACCAGAAAGGAGGAACGCAGGACGCCTGAGCACTATTTTGGAGGCCCTCAGCACCAAAACTACTGGCTGGTGCCTGGGCACCCTTTTTGGGGCGCTGAACGCCACTATTCCAGACGCACCACGCTTGCTTGCCCTTTGAGTGAAGCTGAGCGCCAGTTCTAGCACTGAACCATGCCTGTGTGCCCTAAGTGGGCCCCTGAGCGCCAACGAGACGGCCCTAGGCTTTGTTTCTGTTATGATTTCGCTCTATTTAAAGGACTTGAACACCCTAGGTTTTATATCTTTTGGCAGAGGAGGTGCAACAACACACTCTTTCACTCTTTAGAGGCAGATTTGGATGCGAAAGCTTCCATCTTCAACATTTAGGGTTTCTCTATCTCATTGTACATCTAGTTTCACCATGAAAATGGTGAACTAACTTCTATTTGTTGTTGGGGTATGATGTAACCTTGTGAATTCTCATGTATTTGAATTGATTCTTAATAATATATGCTTCTTTCATTAATTGTTAGGGTAATTCTTCTGTGATCAAAGCTTGCTTTGTTTAACTCATTCATAGCATGATGTATGATTTGCATGAGTACTAGGAGGTATCTTACAATTCAAGTTCTAGAGAATTATTCCCAAAAGCAGTATTTCTCAGGGATGGGGGTATGAATTTTGGTCGTCTTAAGCTCCTAACTGAGCAAGCCCAAGTTGATATTCATTTTGGATAAGGAAGATGTGAAGACCTAATATAAGATTCTTTTGTAAATATTAGAGTAGTAATATTTTATAGGTTTTGTATTATGAGCCTAGTAATATAGGATTTTATTGGGACCTTGTATTGGGCCATAGTTTGGGCTTGGGACTAATAGTCTAGTTTGGGCCTAAAATGAGATGCACCTAACTTAGGGTCGAGGTTGAAGCTTATAGATTAGGTTTTCTTAAACCCTAATTTGAAACAAATTTGGAGACCAAGTGTCAATACACGGATGATTAAATAATATAAGCTTTTTTTATCTTATGTCATTTTATTATGTTCTATTATTTTATTTCATTTTTATTTTATTTGATTATTTTAATTATATTTTATTTTACTTTATGTTCTTTTGAGTTATTGTATTTTTATTTTCTTTTTATTTATTTATTTTTTTAATTTTCTTTTATTCAGAGTTATTTTATTTTATTCAATTTTTACGTTAGTTTCTTTTTGGTTAGTTTTATTTTTATCTTCTTTTACTTTAAGTTTTATGTTAAACGTTCTAGAAAAAAAAAACCTAAGAAAAAAAGAAAATGGTAATAGTCAACTAAAGTCACGCAAGCACGAATTAAGCTTTCCTATAACATATCACAGCATGCTTAAGATACAAGACTGACCCTCCTGCAACAAGGTTCAAAGTGTAAGAAAAAGGATGTCTGAAGCTTTAACCAAGGAAAACACGAAAAAGGAAAAAAAGACAAGAGGGAATCATTCTGATCTTCCCAAAAGAGGAGAGCAGTTCGCTTGATCAATCCAGCTGGGAGAGTCATTGAGAGAGGCTCATGACCACGCCCTAGAGAGGACCTTGACCATTATCCACCTCCACCATCAAACAGAAACCATTTTTTTTCATTGTCACTCTCCCTTGCACTTACAAAGCAGAAAAAATGTGTTTCTTTAGTCTAACGCCAACGCCACTGCAGAGAAGAAGAGAGGTTTAATCACAAGAAAAGGATTACAAGAACATACAAGAAGAAAACGTTAACAATGGTAGAGGCAGAGTGGCGGCGTCATCTCTGTTTGGTCGCTGTGGGAGCAATGGTCTCCTAGGTTTAAGAGGGCGAAGGTAGAGGCAGAACCGCCGTACACGACGCGGCTTCCTCTGGTGTGGACGGTGGCGGCGGCGACTGGCCTTGTTGAAGTGGTGAAGATGGGACGTGAACAGGCGAGATCCCGGTGGTGAGCGGTGGTGCACGCGGTTTCCTACGACGCGACACGCGACAGCTGGCTAAGGCTGCGATGGCAACCTGCGTCGCTGGTGGCACCTTAGATCGAGCTCGAAGGTCGTAGCGGTGGCTGGTTAGGAGGAAGAAGCACAGGCGGTGGGAGTGGTTGCTTCTGGTTTTTCTTTCGTTCAGAGGAAGAGGCTAGGTTTCTGTGTGCAAAGTTCTTGAATGAAGGAATGAAATGAAGTATGTGAGAACCCCTAAGGGTTTCTTGAGCTTAAAGCGAAAAAGGCCTTGGGCCTAAGTTTCTCATCCGTTTTATTTTTTAGAAAAATCTAAGAAGCAAAAACTCTCTTCTTCTTCGCACCCATTTCCCATTCACACCCCCGTTTCTCATCCGTACACCCCTATCCCTTTTTCTTTAGCTTGGGCTCAAGCCCATTCCGTTTCTGCAAAAAACAATTGGTTGGACACCCCTGTTTTCCATCCTTGCACCCCCACTTTCTTTTTCTTTTTTTTTTTATTTTCTTAGTTTGGCCTCGAGTCCATTGAAAACTTTGGTTTTGTTTTTGTCTGTTTCTTTTTCTCTACGCAGCCTTTTTTGTTTTTACCTCCCCAATAACATTTTGGATCTTTTCTTTTTAATTTTTAATCATCTTTTTATTTTAAATGTTTAAATTTTTAGGAATATATAATAATACATGGAAAATACATAAAAACTACAAAATAAAAATACAAAAATATGTTTTAAAGGTTAAGCACACGTGTGACTGTTTGCGTCGTCCTTATGCTAAAAACCTTTTTCTCTTTCTTTTAAATAAAAAATAACAAAAAAAATGTTTTAAAGGTTAAGCACACGTGTGATCGCTCGCATCGTCCTTGTGCTAAAAACCTTTTCTCTTTCTTATGAAAAATAACAAAATATGTTTTAAAGGTTAAGCACATGTGTGATCGCTCGCGTCGTCCTTGTGCCAAAAACCTTTTCTCTTTCTTTGAAAACATAATAAAAAAAGTAACAAAAATAATCTTTCAAAGGTATGAGTACTCGTGTGTCTTTCCACGTCGGCCTAGTATTCATTACCTTCTTTTTCTCAATCATTCTCAAAAATACCAAAAAATATAAAATCTACAAAACTAAAAACATTCACATTTTCAAACAAACAAACAATCTTTCTAGCCAGAACTACGTGATCCTTGATTCTCCATCCAAAGTGGAGATACATAGGCGCAAGGTCAGTCCTTGTCAGGTTCACATCCCAAAAATCAAAATTTTTCCCAAACAAATTTTCTCAATAATATCGCAAAAAACTAGAAAATATATTTTATTTCTTTAGAGTTTTATTTTCGGGGATAATTAAACATTTCGAAAACCACACCACATTCGTGTATTTAATTAAAGGTAATGCCTTAGGGCAGGCATTGTAGGGTGCTTATACCTTCCCTACTCGTAACCGACTCCCGAACCCTAAATCTGGTTTTCGTGGACCGTATCTTTCTTTATGGTTTTTCCGTAGTTTTCCAGAATAAACTATGGTGGCGACTCCAAACTCTTTTTCAAAGCCTTGTTTTCTTTTTTGGATCGTCGTCCCGTCGCGATTCCGGTTGCGACACCAAGTCTCTTCCTTGTACACACAATGGTAAAGAGAGTGAGAGTGCTAGCTGGCAAGTCACACCTTAAGCATGCTCTCTTTTGATTTCCATTTTCAAATTTTAATACTAATTTGAATTCAATTTTAGCTCTCCTCTTTGGAGACTACTTTAGGGTTTCTTAGCTTGTAAATAAAGGTCTTCCCCTTCGTATTTTTTTAGCTTGAATTTGAATAATGAAATGCTACTAAATTGTGTGCAAATGCCTATTTTCTGATGTCACCATAAAGTATAAATTTTTTTAGACTATTCTAGCTTTCTTCCTTAAGAATTAGCCTTATCTCTCTTAAGATTCTTTCACCTAAACTGAATCAAAACACTTCAATCCTCCATCCTTCTATGTCATTGTTAAGGGTCCGGCAAGTTTACCGAATTGTATCAAGTAATATAAAATGCTAAGACCAAGTATCATTTTCCCAAGAGACTCACGACACTAAACAGTTGTGCTTTTGCTTAACAAATCAAGACAATAAGAACAATATTTTGGGGGTTTTTAATGCAAAGTGCGGATAAATAAACATGAATTCAATTTGATCAATTGAAGCTAAACATAAAAGTGAATGGATAATGTTGATAATATGAGATGAATATGTTGTTAGGGTTTAGATTTCACCTAATCACTCTCATGCATAAACGAATTCACCTTCTTCATTAATGTTAATGCCACTTTCTAATTTACCCTAATCCCAATATCTTGGTGAAAAAAGCCTACTCCTAATTACTAGTTTACAATGTCTTGTCTCCTTAGCAATTGTTTACACATTACATTCGCCCAAAAGCTTAAAGGTAATCGGTCCTCCTATCCCTATGTCTAGGTAATATTGCTTCCGAGAAAATTCCCCAGATCATGATTTGTAGATATCTCATGATACCAATCCTAGGGAAAGAAGAGGAGAATTGTCATCTTCCCCAAATCCACCAACCCTAAGAGTGTAATATCTCCTCATCATACTTATAAATCATAAGATTTATGCCATACATAAAAGAAGAATATCTCTAACAATTAATGAAAGAAGCAAGAATGAATTCAAACACAAGAGAGTTTAGAGGTTACATCTTTCCCCAGCAACAAATAAGATTAGTTCTCCATCGTCATGGAAGAACTAGGTGTACAATGGAATGGAAGAGATAGGAACCCTAGAAAGAGAAAAGGAGAGTTCCCGCATCCCCAAATATACCCCAAAAGGGGTGGAAAATGTGTTTCTATGCTTAAGGCATCAAAAGATACAAACCCTAAGACATCTGGGTCTTTAAATAAGACATAAAAATAACAGAAAAAGGATCCAGGCCCAAAATAGATAATAAAATAGCATAAAACTGACCCAAAACTCGCTTTGGTTGACTTTTTCAGCATTCTGGTTGACTGGTTGATTTTTCTGGTTGACTGGTTGACTTTTCTAGTTGACTAGTTGACGTTTCTACATTCTGGTTGACTTTTCTGCACTACAAATCCTTGATACTTCAACCCTTCTTTCAAATCATTCCAAAAACCTATAAAATCAAGGGAATTTAGTGATAAAATCATAAAGCATATCCGCAACTCTCTTATTCACAAAACTAAAGCAAAATCATGAGTCCAAGCAAACTTCTAAGTAAAAAAGGGTGCATTAAGTATTAAAATTAAGTATAAAAATAACGGTTTTTGAACCGTTATCAGTCACTCAACCTTGTGTCTTCATCATCTTCCACCATGGATGCAAGCAACCTTATCCCTTCATCATTTTCCACGATGGATGCAAGTGGAGGACGACCATTATTAAGATATCCGCAAGTGTACTGAATCATATCAAGTAATATAAAATGGTAACACCAAGTATCGTTTCCCAAGAGACTTACGGCACTAAACAGTTGTGCTTTTGCTTAACCAATTAAGACTTTTAGAACAATATTTTTGGAGTTTTGAATGCAAAGTGCAGAAAAATAAACATGAATAGAATTTGATCAATTGAGGCTAAACACAAAAGTGAATGGATGGAGTTGATAATATCGGATGAATATGTTGTTGGGGTTTAGATTTCACCTAATTACTTTCATGCATATAATAATTCATCCTCTTCATTAATGTCAATGTCACTTTCTAAATTACTTAAAACCCGATCCTTCAATGAAGAAAGTCTATCCTTAATTACTAGACCACAATCCATTGCATCCCTAATAATTAATTCTGCATTACATACACACAAAAGCTTAAGACAACCAAAACTCATATCCCCATCCCTGGGCAATACTGCTTTTGGGAGACATTCTCCAGAACCTTAATTGTAAGATATCTCCCGAAATAATGATGTCTTAGCCAATTAAGCTTCAATTATGGTGCTCACACAACAATGAACACATAACAGATGCAAAAAGATGATAAGTGATCAACAACCAAGTAGAATGTTAACCTGTAATACATGGAACCATTCCTCACCAAAGACAGTATTTCACTCAAGCACTCAAAAATATTTCACTCAAGCACTCAAAAGTGTTTCACTCAAACTAAAAAATGTATAGTGAGGTGTCGGTGTCTCTTTCACTCTACTATCACAATATCACATAAACCAACTTTAACATTCATTTAAACACATCAAAACACATTCACAAGCAAGTTATCATCACAAGGACTTTCTAAGGCTTGTAATTAATAACAGTTGAATTTACCGTTAGCTGATACTTAATTTTGAAACTAAAAACACCCTTTTTGACTTAGAAACTTGCTTGAAATCATGATTTTGCTTAAGTTGTGTCAATCTGAGAGTTGAAGGTGAACTTAATGATTTTATGCTTAGATTCCCTTGTTTTTAACAAGAATTGAGATGATTTGGAAGAAGGGTTGAAGTACCAAGGAGTTGAAACTCGGGAAGGACTGGAAAAGCATCAAAAAGGATGATCGCAGGACGCTTGAGTGCCCTTTTCAGGCACCCTCAACGCCAGAATTCATTATCTCACGCCTGGGCACCCTTTTTGGGGCGTTGAGTGCCACTTCCTCGAGTCGTACCACGCTTGCTTGCCTTCTGAACTGACCCTGAGCGCCATTTTTCACTGGATGATGCCCGAGCGCCCTAAGTGGGACGCTGAGTGCTGGCGATATGGGCTTGCCCTGTATTTATATTTTCTATTTTGATCTATTTAAGGACTTGAACGTCCTAGGCTTTGTATCTTTTGGAAGAAGAGGCGCAAAAACACACTCTTTCACTCTTTGAAGGCGGATTTGAATGCGGGAGCTTCCATCTTCAACTTTTAGGGCTTTTCTATCTCATTCTTTTCCAATGTTCATCTAGTTCCTCCATGTTAATGGGGAACTTAATTCCATTTGTTGTTGAGGGAAGATGTAATCCTTTGAAACTATCATTTATTTGAATTGATTCATATTTCCAAATGCTTCTTTCATTAATTGATAGGGTTTTTCCTCTATACTTTATGCATTGCTTTGTTTAACTCATTCATAGTATGATCATTGATTTCATTGATATGGACACATACAGGGGAATCTAGATCTAGGGAATCTCTAACAGGGTAGCTATTTCCTAGACATAGGGATAGAACGCTTGGTTACTGATGGGTGTCGCACCCCATGCAAATTTAATGTGCATAAAGAATGCAGTATAGACTAGGAAGTGACTCCTAGGTCGTCTGTCAAGGACCAAATTGTGGTTTAGGAATTAGGTCAAACACGTAGTGGGGGGTTGTGAAAGGTTTGTGAATGCAGATGAATTAAATTTACAACACGAATGCAATAGAAATGAAAACAAAAATGTGAAAACGGAATCAAAAACAAAATGAAAATGGTTGGTCATTAACTCAATTACTATGCTTCTAATCACAGATTAACGACAATTACACACTACTTTAATCCAAATCCAACACGAATCACCCAACTAAGCGAAGGCTAATTCGGTCTTCAGAATTGAAAACTAAGCGAATGCAATGCTCAAATCCAATTAGTCATGCACCATACAGTCTAATCAACTAAGCGAAGATTAAACACCGATTAGGCAACTAAGCGCATACCTAATCACAAGCACACAACAAATTAAATATTGAGCCAAATCAGAGCAACAGTATGACAATTAAAGTGCAGAGGACTCGCGAATAAACTACTCTAACATCTAATCCAGCACAGCTAACCGACTAAGCGAAGGTTAATCATGCTATCATAATTGCGAACTAAATGAACACAACACACCTATTCCATCTAATGTGTTCTATACAGATTGATCAACTAAGCGAAGATACAATCACCATTGGGCAACTAAGCGTATATCTAATGCAAGAGCACAGTCAGATTTCATAGAATTCCAGGCAGAGCAGAATAAACACAAGAACAGTCCAATAAATCTCAAGGAAACACTGTAATTTTGTTAACGACCAACCCGACTAACCTAAGCTAACATGACAACTAAATTATTACTACCAAAAATACTAGACAACATCAAAGTAAAAGAAAATGCTCAACACAACACTATCACAAACAAATATCTAGCAGAGTTAAAATTATTAAAATGCAACACTAAATTAAGAAGATAAAAAACAACTCAACATACTATGTAAAATAATTCAAAGCAAAAAAATAAGCAAACATGGTTTCGTCCTAGCATTTCACGTGACACATGCACATTCTACCAAACAAATTTAAATTTCAAATGGCCTAAAAAGGGACCTCTTGGCCGTGACACACTTGTTGAGCTTCCATATGTTGAATTCAAAGAAAAATAAGAATGGGAAAACTTACCCTCATCCAGCTGTGACATCCCTTCACCAACGTGAACATTCAATTTCTCCAAGATAATTAACATTGCTTCCAACCATCACAAAGGACAATCATGCCTACCTACTCACCTTGCCTAAAAAGATTATAACTGGTTCTCTCTCCTCAAATTTTGTTACAGCCGTTGCTTCCCATCACAAAAGCTAAAGGAAATGCTTGTACACATAATTTAAAGCTACCCAATCAAGATGTGACAACATGTTGGACAAAATCAAAGCAAAGAAAAGAATAAGACCGTGGCTGTGCTGCACCTCCGTAACACCACACACTCTTCTACCTAATCACCTAGCTAATCACCTAGCTACTTCTTTCTAAAAGAAAAGAAATGCATTGCTAAACATTCAGCTGCCAATGACACGTCCCATCCAGCCAACTTTCACACCACTTCCTCCAATTAATAGTCAAACCAACACAAAATGTTTGTGGCAGCTGCAACACTTTTTAAGGAAAGTAAAACAAAAATGTGTTCTTCATTCTCATCACCAACGTTCAAAGCTTTCTCCCAAGAGAACATTCTACAACAAGACTCCCCAAAAACCAAGTGACGGCTGAACTTTCAAGAAAAAGAAATTTAATGCAAGCAATAAAAAGCTTCACACAAAAGTAAATAAACTCCAAGATGACAAGTAACAATGTGACTACTAACTAAGGACTCAACTTCCGATGAAAGAAAATGCCAAACCATTTTCTCTCCAAAATCCAAAACAATGTTCAAAACCCAAAAACCGTGAGCCCCTTCCTTGCTTTAGAGAACGTGTTCAAACTAAAAGAAATATGTAAGAAATGTGGCCGTTGGAATCTGGCTCAAGACCGTGAGTTCCGCTTCCAAAAGCTATCCAAGAAAAATGTTCAAAAATGAAAAAGCAATGGAGTCTGTGATGATTGGACACACATTTCTCCATCAACCAAAGTCCAGTAGCATAAACAAGTTTCTCGCAAAACCGTGAAAAAAATTGTTCAAAGCTAAAAACAAAGGAGCGGCTGCTAGCCCTTTTCTCCAGCACCGTGTGCTTCTAATTGTGAGGGTGGGGGCCACCAAAAGAAACCCTAGCGTGCCAAGTGTCTTACTACAATTTGGGCCCATCATATTTTTTTTCAACATTGGCCCAATGTATACAAGTTTAACTAAAAACATTCTAGACTACTAATTAAATTTGAAATGTTTATGTGTCTAGTCTTGAATTAATTTTCCTCCTTCCAATGCTCCAAAATGTATCTAAAAAATTTTCCCTGCGATTAATAATGCAAATAATTAGCTCAGAATATGCAAATTAATTAAAATAACAGTCAAATTAAGCGCAATTAGCAAAAACGGGAAAATATCGGACATTTAAGCACAATTCCCTGTTTAATTCTAGCACAATAAACTAAGTGAAATCAAGAAAATATTGACTCATCAGTTACCTTAAGCTTTTGTGCGTATGTAATGCAGTATTGATTACTAGGAAGAGAAGACATTGTAAACTAGTAATTAAGGATATGCTTTATTCGCCGAGACATCGGGTTTTAAGTAAATTAGAAAGTAGCATTAACACTAATGAAGAGTGGATAGGAGAAATCGAAACTCCAACAGCATATTCATTCCATAAGTTTCAAATCATTCACCTTTGCATTATCTTGTCAACTGATCAAAATTGCATTCATGTTTACCTTTATTTGCATTTTAAACCAAATGAGTTTGTTCTAAAGTCTTAATTAATCAAGGTATCACATAACGTTTTAGGTCGTGAGTCTCTTGGGAAATGATACTTGGTCTTACCATATTTATTACTTGATACGATTTAGTACATTTGCTGATTCATTAACAAGTTTTTGGCGTCGTTGCTGGGGACTCGTGGTTTAACTATTCTATTTGTTTGATTATTGATTAGCTATGACTTGATTTTTATTGCTTTTGTTTTATTTTTATTTCTTTGGGATAAATTGCTCACTCTCTAGGGTTTTGTTTTCTTGTTTATGTAGGATACAATTCGCACTAGAAGAAAGAAAATTTTTGAACCTCTTCTTGAAGAATTGGACAAAAGTAGAAGGAGAAGGAGACACAGAATGTTCAGAGAATTATTCCCTCCTCTTGACACACTTTTACAGCCTTCAGCTCACCAGAGCACTGAATTCATGGTTGAGGAGAATAATGGAACACGTACTCTGGCGGATTATACAACAGTTTTTGGCCCTCATCATTATAATAGCATTGCAAGGCCAAGGGTTAATGCTGCAAACATGGAGATGAAGCTTGTGTTGATACAATTGGTAAAGAGCAACCAATTCAATGGACTGCCACATGAAATTCCATATGAACATTTGACAACATTCAACCAGATTTACAACACTATGAAGATCAATGGCGTTAGGAGGAAATGCTAAGTTAAGGTTGAACTCTTTCCCGGAGAAATGCTTAACTGAATGGGAAGTCGTGGTTGCGAAGTTTTAAAAAAATACTTCCCATAGTCGAAAATCAACAAAGGTAAATAAGAAATTTCTTCTTTCAGGCAGGGCATGAAGGAGACATTAGGGCAAGCGTGGGACATATATAAAAGCTTGTTGAGAAAGATGCCCATACATGGCTTTGATGAAGCCACAACAGTCATTCTTTTCCTTGGAGGACTTGGCTCGTAGACAAAATTGATGTTGGATGCCTCAGTTGCAGGTAACATTAGATGCAAGACTCCAGAGGAAGCCTATGAATTAATTGAAAATATGGCTACCAATGATAATGAGATGCATAGAGAAAAAGGAACTCCACCTCAATATAAGGGAATCCTACAATTATAATCTTATGATGCTCTGCTCGCACAGAACAAGATTATTACTCAATAATTGGAGAATTTAACAAAGAAACTCTCTCAATTGCCAAAGGAGTTGTAGAATATTTCACAAGCTCAACAAAAACTTTGTGAATTATGTGGTGGTGATCATATCAATGGTCAATGTGCTATGCCAGTTGAAGCCCAAGAAGAAGCCAACTTTTTGGGAAATGAATTTTGTCTAGGGATTTTCAACCAAGGATGGAAACCTCACCCAAGCATGGGTCAAGGTCAATCTGGACAAGCTGGTCAAGCAGGACAATTCAATAGACCATCACAACAATCACAATGGCAACAATTATCCGCTTTACCCGACAAAACTACAAAGCTTGAGGAGAGCCTCCCACAATTTGTGCAAGTAACAATCTCCTACTATAAAAGCACTAAAGTTGCTATAAGGAATTTGGAGATACAAGTTGGCTAACTGGCAAAGAAGTTGGAATACAAATGTGACAAGCAATTTGGGGCTAATACTGAGGTTAACCCTAAAGAAGTGTGTAAAGCTATTATGTGCATAAGTGGTGAGAGGATTGAAGAGAGAAAAGATAAAGTTAAGTTGAGAGAGAGAAGAAGAGAGAAAATGTAAGGCTGAGAGAAAAAGGGAAAAGAAGAATCGGAATGAGGAGAGAAAAGAAAAATAAGAGGGAGAGAAAAAAATTGAAAAGAGTCTTCCCTACCCTAAAGTGTGTACTAGAAAGGAAAACGAGAAACAATTAGGGTGTTTTAAAGAAATCTTCAAGAAATTGGAGATTAAAATTCCTTTGACTGAAGCGTTGCAACAAGTTCCTGTATATGCTAAATTTATAAAGCAATTCCTAAAGAAGAAGAGATATCTAGATGAGGATAAAATTGAGGTACAAGGAAATTGCAGTTTAATATTGCAGAAGGAACTTCCTCCAAAGGTTATAGATCCTGGAAGTTTCACTATTCCTTGCACCATTGGGAATGTAGATATAGGGAAAGCCCTAATTGATTTGTGGTCAAGCACTAATCTGAAAAGATTGGGGGTCTTAAAGTTAAGCCTACAAAGATGACTTTGCAAATGGCGGATAGATCCACTAAGAAGCCCTATGGTGTGGTGGAAGATGTTGTGGTTTGAATAGACAAACTTAAATTCCTGGTGGACTTTGTGGTGATGGAGATGGAGGAAAATGTGAAGATCCCTGTGATTCTTGGAAGGTCATTCATGAAGATAGCCAAGGTTATCATCAATGTTGATGATGGAACTATAACGCTTAAAGACCAAGAAGAGGAGGTGATGTTTAGTGTCTTCAATGTGGAGCAGCAGATTCAAGTGAAAAAGGCTAGTCCTAAAGCTGTAGTGGAAGATGCACCAGTGACTAGTTCAAAAGTTGCTAAGTCGATCAAGGAAGGTAAAAATTGTTTCTTGTCATAGGTGTAGGAAGAAGAAAAAGACGGTAAAGGGCAGATTGTTCATCATGACTCGGTGGACGAATATGAAGAACTCAAACTTGGCACACCAATGAGATACAAGAACAAGTTATGGGTAGTGAAAGAGCTTAAAGAGAAAGGAGTGATAGAGATTGAAGCTCCTTATTCAAGAAGAGTCAAGAAGGTGGACAAGAAGAAATTGATGAGAAGTGATGTGATGGCAGAAAAAACACCAACATGAAGGATTTGACTTGAGCTTTAATGGGTCAAGCTAGTGACATTAAAGAATCGCTTGCTAGGAGGAAGTCTAGTGATTTGAAAACTCTTATTTTAATTTGTTTTTAATCTAGTTTGGTTGTAATTGAATTTGTTTTGGACTTAGTTTTAGGGGTGCGTAATTGTTTGTTTTGTTTAGTCTTGTTCTAGTGTGCATCATATGTGTTGATTGATGAATGTTTATGGGTTGTAGAGAGAATAATTGTGTTGATTGAGTGTTGATGTGTGAGTTGGGAGAAAGATACATGAAAATTAAAAAAAATTTAGTTGAAGCTGAGGGCTCCTAACTAGGGACGCGTAGGGCAGGAAAACAAGAGAGGGGAGATAAGTCACGCACAACGCTCAACGCCCAACTGAGTGGGCACTAAGCGTGATTTTCTGTTGATGTGTTTTAAGTGATTAGGCTCAGCATAGGGTTTGGCCCATTGCACATTTTTAACTTCCTAGGGTTCGCCCAAGCCCCCTCTCTCATATTCCACTTCCCCTAGTCGCATTAATCTCTCTCCCTAAGTGCTCCCTCACTTTCCCCCTTTCATTCTCCTAGTAAAAAAACCCTTTCTTTTACACATTGCATCATTCAATCCATCAAAGTTTGGGGGTTTTGTGTGTTTTGCTGCTAGGGTTTGGATTTCCCCAACTTCTTTGAGCATTCCTCACTGATTGCATCTTCATTCAAGTAAGCCTCATGCTATTTTATGATTTGTGCTTTTGGAAGTATAATTCTTGATGAACATTGATGTCTATGCATGATACACTGAAATAATTACTGCTTGGACCGATTAAAATGCATTATGGATGGTTGTAGCAGAGGAAAATGAGTTTGGGTAGTGTTCAAGGTCGGCTAGGGCCATTTTTGAGGATTGAACTGGTTGCCATTAAGGGCCTTTCCAAGGGACGCTCAGCGCAATTCTGCAGTAATGATGGTTGTTGGTTTCTAGCTTGTGTGCGTGATCTGGGTTTTTGAATTAGTGCAGGTGATGCTGAGGGCCCTCTGTTTTGCCCTCAGCGTATATGGGAAGAGTGTGTTTTGAGTTGTTTTACCTTTAAAGTACTAATGCTTGATGATGTCTTTGTTTGTTTTGTGAAATCTTTGTGGTACGGGAATGGCTTGTGCTTCAAGAAAGAGAATCAAGACTATTGGAAACAAGAGAAAGGATAAAGAGAAAATCTACTCCAATAAGTTCCTCTCCTTGACAGGCACTTTGTGATAGTGGAAAACAGGAGATTATTGATGGAGAGAAAGGTTGGGATCATACTAGCTATGGCTCCACTATTTGGGAGAGAACTTGAAAGGAAAAATTGGGAGAACCTGACATCTTACCCAACTCCTGCTAACATAGTTGTGGTAAAGGAGTTCTATACAAATGCACGGGCATTTAGCACTGAGGGCAGAAGTACACTAGCTATGTGAGGGGTAGGAGGATACCCTATGATGTTGCCATGGTGAACAGGTTCTTAGGCATTGAGTGGACTTGAGAGCAGTGCCAATTTACTTTGACTATTGAAGAGGGTGCTGAGTTTGCTGATGTGGAGAGGGTGTTATGTGTTCCAGGAGGACATTTCTAGAGGAATAGGCAGAAAGTGCCTATTCATATAAGACGTTCTTATTTGATGCCCTTGGCTAAATACTGGATGGCATTCACACATGTCAATGTATAGACCTGCTCCCATGTGTCTAACATCAACACAAGCAGAGCTATATTCCTTTACTGTGTTCTCAGGGGTTGAATATCAACATTGGGCAAGTGATAGCTGATGAAATCTAAAATTGTGCCCATACTGTGAGCAACAAGTCACCCCTAAGGCACCCCACTTTGATTACTTGTCTATGTGAGAATGCAGGGGTCAATGTCTCTTCACCACCATTGGAACATCCAAGGAAGGAGATCGACACTTCCTACTATACCCAGTATTGTGCACTAAATGAGGCGGGACAGCCTATGCCACCACCGTAGCCTCCTAGGCCACATAAGAGAGCATAACAGCCAGCTCAAGAGCAGCCTCATGATGTTGCTCCATTCTAGATGAGGGACATTTATATTTCTTTGATGGAGGCTAGGATGGAGGCCATATTATAAAGGCGAACAGAAGTTACTGAGGACTATCACAACCACCTTTCCTGAGTGTCAATTTATATCTCAAGAGGATTTCTTGGCAGGTACTGGGTGGCCTGCTGATCTAACACATGTTGGTGGTGGAGCTGGAGCATTGAAGCTTCAGCTATGGAGGAGAACGACAAAGATGAGGATGAAGAAGAGGATGAGGAGGATGATGAAGAGGAGGATGAAAATTTAGATGATTGATAACGGTTGAAAAACCGTTATTTTTATACTTAATTTTGATATCAAATGCACCCTTGTTGACTTAGAAACTTGCTTTGACTCAAGAGTTGAGGACATGTTTTATGATTTTATCATTAAAATCCCTTGATTTTGTAGGTTTTTGGAATGAATTGAAAGAAAGGTTGAAGTATCAAATGGTTGGATTGCAGAAAAGTCAAACAGAGTGCAGAAAAGTCAACCAGTCAACCAGAAAAGTCAACCAGTCAATCAGTCAACCAGAATCCTGAAAAGTTGACCAGAGTGCTGAAAAGTCAACCAAAATCCAAAAAAAGTCAACAAAACGTGATTTGATATATTTTGTGCGATTTTTACGATCTGTTTAGGCTTGGACCTATTTTCTGTTATTTTTATGTCCTATTTAAAGGCCAGAATGTCTTAGGGTTTGTATCTTTTGATGACTTAGGCACAGAAACACATTTTCCACCCCTTTAGGGGTAGATTTGGAGATGGTGACAACTCTCTTTTTCTCCCTTTTAGGGTTTCCATCTCTTTCATTCCATTATTCACCTAGTTTATCCATTATGATGGAGAACTAACCTTTTTTGTTGCTGGGAAAAGATGTAACCTCTAAACTCTCATTTATCCAAATTCTTATTTACTTTATATGCTTGCATATGCTTGATTTATCAATTGTTGGGTTCCTTACCTGTATTTAATGCTTTTATCATTTAACTCATTCGGTAACTGTTGTTTGTCTTTATTGATACGGGAACGTACAGTAATATCATGAATTGGGGGAATTTCTTGATTATGTTAATACCGCCTAGGGATAGGGGTAGGACGATCAATTGTATTTTGCTTCCGTTTAACATGCATTATTAATTGCTAGGGGAGGCTAGGGATAGCAAGCCGGTAATTAGTAATAGGCTCTTTTCACCAAGGGATTGGGTTAAGGGTAGACCAAGAAAGTTTGCATGACAATATGATAAATAAGCGAATTAAATAAGAAAAGTAGATATAAGAGAGTGATTGGGTGAAATCTGAATCCTAGCAACAAACCCATCTCATATTATCAACATCATCCATCCACTTTTGTGTTTAACCTCAATTGATCAAATTGCATTCATGTTTATTTTTCCGTACTTTATATCCAAAAATCCCAAAATATTATTTTTATAGTTTTGATTGGTTATGCAAAAGCACAACAGTTTAGTGGCATGAATCTCTTGGGAAAACGATACTTGGACCTACCATTTATTATTACTTGATACGATCTGGTACACTTGCTAGGGAGTTAACAATGATAGTAGAGGATGAGTAGCTGGGATAACATCTACTGATGGATGCTATAAGCATTAGAACATGATTTGTTTTTCTTGTTTTTATGTCATCTTTATTTGTTTCTGTTTTAGTATAGGCTATGATGTAATTGGCTTAAAACTTATCTGTGATGCGATGGTTTGACTATGATTTTTTGTGTGATGAGTATTGTTTTATGATGCTTGATTATATTGATTGATGTTGAGATGATGCATGATGTCATAATATATAGGTGGTTGCTCACAAATATTGTGAAATAGATGCATGAGGTAAACTTGTGATTGAGATACTGAGCAAGATGTTTATCTAAATTTTGGAACTTGAATTAGCCTGTGAGAGGATGAATGACTTTGCTCAGGTTTCTATGATTGAATCACTTGCTTACTTGTTTTATATGATCAAGGCCATCTATTGTTATCCCTTTTTAGCCAATGCATGATTTTAGCCCAATAAAAAGAGAACAATGTGTTCTATCATTTGAACCTTGAGCCTTAAACATGAGAAAAAAACCTTTTTGAAAATCTTTACCTTGAGTTAAAGGTTCAAGTTTGAGGTTGTTGGGAGATTTGAAAGAGAAAATAAAGAGAATATGTGTTGAGCTAAATATTCAGCAAATGAAAAGCAAAAGAAAAAAAAGGAAGAAAAGAGAAGAAAAGGAAGAAAGAAAAGCTCAATGCAAGGGAAAGTTGGGAATAAGTGAAAATGGTTTCACTAGTGCAAAAACAGCGTATAACGTCACGCAGTCAACGTTGAACCTCTCAATATCCAACGTTCAAAATGATCGGTGACATTTTCGTAAATAAATTCAATCGCTCCACATCAATTATATATAGAGTTCACCGTCTAAAATGTATTAACGTCGAACAAGGCCTAGATGGACGTAATCTAAAATGTATTAACGTCAACACAAGGCCCAGATCGACGTAAAAAATGACCTTAGAATCACATAACGTCAACTTAAGAAACATCTGACGTTCAATTTAAAATAAAAAATAACGAAATAGTGGTTTGCTTCCAGCAGTATTACTCTTACCCACATTTGACGTCAACATGACAAATATTTGACGTTTTATATTACATCAAGTGAATCCCTTCTTTATAATTTTTTTCTTTCCTCTTTTAAACCAAACAGAACGTTGCACACTTTATGGCTTGACGTTTAGACCAATATAGAATGTCGAACAAGATGGGGTCGACGTGATGTTCATTGATGCACATAACATCAGCTACAGAAATAGTTGACATCCAATACAAAATAAATAAATACTAACTATTGATGTAATTAATATGACGTCAACCGTAACAAAAGATTGACATTGTATATTACAGCCAACATTTATTTTTTAATTTTTCTTTTAAATCAACCCATATAACGTTATTTTTATGACGTTTTATTATTTAGTTCCTTTTTTATTATTTTTTCTTTTAAATTTTTGAACCTACGCTACATTCTGTAAAAATGAACTTTTTTTACAAATCCTTCAAGGTATTTTTTCGTTAGAACTTCACATAATTAATGACCAACTAATTGCCTTTTCGTGAATATCTTCATTACTAACAAAAGCATTTATCAAGACTGACTAAATACACTTTCCCATATAACGTGGAACGTCGAATGGTGTCAATATTGGACGTGAATCTCTTCGTTTCAAACACAACGATTATCAGCCGTTTCAAACACAACATTGAATCTCTTCGTGATAAAATGTCTAAGACACAACATTGACGTAATACTAATGCCTTTCACGTCGAATCCCCCTAGAGTTCGACGTTCTATTTGAATTTAAAAAGGAAAAAGAGAAAAAGGGAGCGACCTTTGGCTTCGGATAATACTTCCATTTGTAAAATTTCTCCTATGAACTCCATCTGTGCAATAACCATTATCACAGGTTGAGTATGAATGCAATGTAATGATGTAACATTAAAATGCTCAATTGCAATGATACAAGTGATTTAATCAGATTTAATCAATTTGAACAATTCAATCTCCATTCAATAATGTTTGCCAAAAGAGAATTTCATTAAAATTCAAAAGATAATTACAACCAGAAAAACAAAAGATGGCTTATGAAGCCACTGATTACAAAATTAAAATCAAACAACGAAAATCCATATTCTTCTGTTGCAAAATTATTGTTGATCCGTTTCTGGTTGTTCACATCACATTCCTTTCCATTTTGATCGGTGATTTTTCAATCCTTAGAGTCTTTTGTCAATGACTGTGTCAACTTTCAATTTACTTGAGCCCAAAGAATCTATTTAGCGATTCTGACATACAATCTATTGTCACCGTATACCATCTAGCCCACTAATCCTCCCTGTAGGATTAGTATTACTTTGAATATGGGCAACCTTCCCTTTTCTTCTTGATAATGATAAAGAAGCCATTTCTGATCAGATTTTGGAACGTCTTTCACAGTTCTACGGTTTGTAACTCTTCAGTTTAGAGAACACTGAGTGGCAATAAAGTTGTGCATCAAATCTTTTTAGTTTCAGGCCCAATTAAAATTTTCAAAAATAGAAAGCCCAGTAAAACATTTTCATCAACGACAAACTTCTAAAGGGAAAGACGTTTTTGATGGGTGTCGCACCCCATGCAAATTTAATGTGCTTAAAGAATGCAGTATAGTACTAGGAAGTGACTCCTAGGTCGTCTCTCAAGGACCAAATGTGGTTCGAGAATTCGGTCAAACACGTAGTGGGGGGTTGTTGAAAAGTTTGTGAATGCGGATAAACAAAATCAAAACACGAATGCAAACAACAATGTAAACACAAATGTAACCAGAAATTGAAACAGGAATGTAAAAACGGAATGTGAAAACGGTTGGTCATTAACTCAATCACTATGCTTCCAATCACAGATTAACGACAAGTACACACTACTCTAATCCAAATCCGACACAAATCACCCAACTAAACGAAGGCTAATTCGGTCTTCAAAATTGCAAACTAAGCGAATATAATGCTCAAATCCAATCAGTTCTGCACCATACAGTCCAATCAACTAAGAGGAGATTTAACACCAATTAGGAAACTAAGCGTATACCTAATCGCAGGCACAAAACAAATTAAATATTGAGCCAAATCAGAGCAGCAGCATGGCAATTAAAGTACAGAGGACTCATGAATAAACTACTCTAACCTCTAATCCAGCATAGCTAACCGACTAAGCGAAGGTTAATTATGCTATCATAATCGCGAACTAAGCGAACACAATACATTTATTCCATCCAATGTGTTCTATACAGATCGATCAACTAAGCGAAGATACAATCATCAATTGGGCAACTAAGCGTATACCCATTGCAAGAACACAATCAGATTTCATAGAATGTCAAGCAGAGCAGAGTAAACACAAGTACAGTCCAAGAAATCGTTAATGACCAACCAACTAACCTAAGCTAACATCGCAATTAAATTAACACAATCAAATCGAATAGACGGTAATAAAGTAACTGAAAATAATGGAATTAAACATTCAATACTAAAGTGTGTGAACAGTAACATCAAAATGAAATGAGTAAAGTGCTTCTCAAAGAAAAATAAAATGTTCTTCTCTCCATAATAAAATTCACCGCTACTTCTCTAAAAATTGAATATTCTACTCAATTTTTCACCCTAGACCGTAATTATGTTCTTCTAAAAGAATGGAAAATAAATTAAGCATGTCTTTTTAATTAAAATGGAATGTGCGTGCAGCTCTTTTCTAGAAGGATTGAAAACCAATTGACAAGTAATGTCCACCTTGCTTCTCCACATAAAGAAAAAGAGAAAGAAATATGCACCGCTCCAAGAAATGTGTCACCGTATTCCAATTGAAATTAGCGCATGCTTCAAAAATAAATCACCTTCATCTTTTCTAAGAAAACAAAATGCATTCCAGAACATAACCTAACACCTTGCCTACAAAATTGACATTGTGTTCTTCATTCACCTAAATTGAAAATGTTGCTTCTTTTTCTCAAAAGAAAGAAAAACCCATCCAGCGTGTTCACCTCTTGCTAAAAGAACAAAAGATATTTTCTAAAATTCCATCATCATCCGTAATAATGTGAATCTATTCCAGCCTAGAAACTCTCCAAAAACACGTTAAAAAGCAAAGCTAAACACGTTAAAAAGCAAAGCTTGAATGTAGCGGCGTCTGCAAAAGAAAGAAATTAATGTGCTTGAAATAAAATGCTGAACGTAAATCCTCCACTAGACTTGTGCTCGCTGGAATGAAGCAGCCATATCTCCTCCAAAATAAATCACCAATTGCAGCTCTCTTAAAGAAATGAAAGGTGAAATGTCCTGCTTCATGTGCGCCCCATTCGTAAGCAGCTGCATGCTGTGACACCAAATTGCAGCTGCGTGCTGTGACACCAAATTGCAGCAGTCTGTGTGCCTCCTTCATTCATCCGTAGTCAAACAGGGTAAACATGGTTCAACAAAATTCCCCAGTGAAAAGTGGCGGCTACTGCCCCCCCCCCCCTTCGAGACTGTGTGCTCCTTTTGTGAAGGTGGGTCCACACCTAAAACCCTAGGTGCCAAGTCACACCCTCACTTTTTGGGCTCCAAAATGTATCTTCAAAATTTTTCCTGGGATCAATAATGCAATTAATTAGCTCAGATAATTCAAATTAATTAAAATTAAAATTTCCGGTCAAATTAAGCACAATTAGGAAAAACGGAAAAATATCAGACATTTAAGCACAATTCCTTGATTAATTCTAGCACAATAAACTAAGTGAAGTCAAGAAAATATTGACTCATCAGTTTTACTATGTGGTTTAGCAGTTATTGGAGTAAGCCTTTGGCCCTTAGGATTCTGGTTGGCATTAATACGTCGAGTAGATTAAGAAAATGACGTACTATTGGTGGTTTTCAAATTGAAATGACAACTATAGAACGTCAAATTTTACGGGGCTTCGACGTTTGATTTAAACGTCCATAATAAGTTTTCAAATCTAGTATTTATAAAGTTGTGCATCAAATCTTTTCAGTTTCAAGCCTAATTAAAATTTTCAAATATAGAAAGTCCAATAAAACATTTTCATCAACGTCGAATTTCTAAAGGGATGGATGTTTTACTATGCGGTGAACTCAAAGGGTCCCCCATATCACGTCAAACTTTTTGAGGATTGGACGTCAATTGCTCCCAAGAGTTATTCTTTTTTTCTTTAAATACAGTTTCGGAGCCTTGGATAACCTCTACATCTCCATTTATAAAATTTCTCATAACAACTCCTTCAAGGTTTCTTTGTGTTAACTTTTTTCTTTGAGTTTCTATTAACTCCTTCAAGGTCACAAAAACGAGTCATTTCTTAGTGGTTTGATTCTTTGTTATTGTGAAAAGCTTTAAGGAATGATAGAAACTAAAAAAAAAGGTTGATATTTGGATTTCGCACCCTATCAAAAATGCTACAACTTCCATTAATAAAATTTCTTGTTACAATCTGTTCACTTTTTTCTTTGTTTTTCTATTAGCTCCTTCAATGTCATAAAAATGAGTCATTTTTTTGTGGTTTGATTCTTTGTTATGTTGAAAAGCTTGAAGGAGTAATAGAAATCCAAAGAAAAAGGTTGAAAGATTTGGATTTCGCACCCTTTCAAAGCGCTACAACCTCCATTCATCAAAATCCTTGTACATTTTAACTATCCCGTGGATCTTTTCGTGTTTAAATTTTCATTTTTTCTATTTTTAGTGTTATTATTATTGGTGGTTTAAAAGTAAAAAGAAAAAAGAATTAAAAAGGGAGAAACACTTTTGCTTGTTGCTGACAAATAATGTCAGAGCGCCTGCAGCGGAATGGTTAGCGTGGAATAACAAACCAAGAAGGATTTTAATTCAAACGTGTGCCTTTTAATTTCTTCTCAATTTATCTTACTATGCAAATAATAAATATAAATAAAAGAGTAAGGTTGAGAGAAATTTGTACAGATGATTTTTATACTGGTTCGGATCTTACCAATCCTACGTCCAGTCAATTATCTCGAACCAAGATAAATAGTTCATTAATCACAAAACAATTAGAAATTACAATCGCAAAGAAACAATTTGTAAAAGTTTAGAAACCACCTCTCTTGATACCACAAGAGATGAACCTGCACCTCCTTTGAGTCTTCACAAAGGATGAGACACCTCCTCCGAATACTTCACGAAGGATGAAACACCTCCTCCAAATACTTCACGAAGGATGATCCTCTTCCACACACCTCCTCAGACGCACCAAGGATGAACCAGCTATTCCTCCGTCACCGTAGTAGCAATACACTAGCACCAAAGACAAGATTTTCCTTAGCTGAGCAAGAGCACACAATTCTCAACGAGTTCTGAGTATTTGAGCACAGGGGAACAGTTGATGATGATGGATAAAGAGAGCCTATTTATAGACTCAAGCAAATACTCTTCCATTCTTCGAAACTGGCCATGTAACGCTTTTAATCGATTAATACAAGTGTTAATCGATTAAAATGAGTACAATGGCTAGTTTTCAAAAGCATAAAACTCCAACGGTCAGCTTTAATCGATTAAAATGAATTTTAATTGATTAGCTAATAGATTAAAATGTATTTTAATCTATTAAAACAGAAAAAGTTGGGTTTTCAACTTTTACTCATTTTAATCGATTAATACTAGTTTTAATCGATTAAAACAATGAGATTAGACTCTTAACATCAATTACAAAGTATGAAAGTACATGGAATCAAAACCAATGAAAATCTAAGTCCTAGACAATAAACTACAATTATTACAAAAGCTTTCCATTGCAAAACAAGTCTTCAAAGGATCTTCTTGAATCTTCATATATCTTGACTTAATTTGGGCATCATCAAAACGTCACCTTCATCATTTGGCTAACAAATAATACGTCAAACATCCCTAGAGGATGACGTTCATCTCTTCGATTATTGTTGGATTAAAAATAAAAAGAATTAAAAAAGGAGAAACTCTTTGGCTTCTGGCTGAAATATAATACGTCCATCCCCGTAGAATTTAATGTACTTTTGGGGGTTTAAAAGAAAAAAGAAAAAAAGAATTAAAAAGGGAGTAACTCTTTTTGCTTATGGATGACAATAATATGTCGGATGGCTTTAGAAAATTACGTATTATTGGTGTTGTAAAAGAAAAAAAAGAATAAAAGAGTGGTAGCCTGGTTTAAATATTTACTGCCAATGAACGTCGAGTTTTATAGGGCTTCGACGTTTGATTTAAACGTCCAAGTATTACAACTATAGAACGTCAAGTTGTCATGGTATTGGACGTGCTATTCTGAAGTTTTATTGAAACTAAATCTATTTCTGAACTTATATTGAAACTGTAACATTCCCCTAAACTGTAACCTTCCCCTTAGCAGTAAGATTAAGTAAATAATAAAGAATATCCATTCACACTCATTGATTTAAAAGGGAAATCTGATTTCATTCATATTCATACTGATTAAAATTAGATAGAAGCAAAGATATGTGGCATATAATTCCAATAGCAAAACAAACACAAAACAAATAATAAACCAAAACAGACATAAAACAAAAACACAAAATAGACTCCATACTAAAATTCTAAGCCTCTATTCTGATTCAGAAAATTTCCATGGAATCCTCCTCACTAGACTCTTCACTTGAATCTTCAGTTGGAGAATCATTTTTATTCCTTTTCTGATGTAGAGTGTCTATCTTTTGTTCAAGTCTGTTGAGTTTTTCAACAAAAAATCATTAAAAATTGCTTCCAGAACTTTGAACCATATTCTCTTCATCCTTGAAGCACCATCCCTTTGTGGTCTTCACAAGGCCAAGGGAAGTCAAGGTGTTTCTATTTATCACATTTGAGAAGTTACAAGAGCATTTCTTTTCACCACTAACATCCACACGTTGAAGGGTCAAGATTTTGCTGATAAACACAACATATGGTAGATGTCGTGCATGTTTGGTTCCTGCATCAATCATATGATCTTTTATTACTTCCACCCAATTGGTAGGAACATCATTCTTGATAGCATTGTTAAGACTCCGACAAGTGTACCGAATCGTAACAAGTAATATAAAATGGTAAGACCAAGTATCGTTTTCCCCAGAGACTCATGACACTAAACAGTTGTGCTTTTGCTTAACCAATTAAGACTGTAAGAACAATATTTTGGGGTTTTTGAATGCAAAATAATAAAAGTAAATGCATAAAAGTGAATCGATGATGTTGATAATATGAGATGAATATGTTGTTAGGGTTTAGATGTCACCTAATCACTCTCATGCATAAAAAAATTTAATCTTCTTCATTAATGTTAATGCCACTTTCCAATTTACTTTAAACCCGATGTCTCAGTGAAGAAAGCCTATCCTTAATTACTAGTTTACGATGTCTTGTTTCCCTAGAATTTAATTTTGCATTACATTCACACAAAAACTTAAAGGCAATCGGTCCTCCTCACTAGTGCAGATAAGGGAAATGGCATCGGTTCTTTTCGTTTATAGACAACGGTTCTGCAACCGAGGCATATAAAGTCTAGATAAAAAGGGTAGGCTATAGGCACCGGTTCTGAACAGAGGCATAAGGGTTTGGATTCTGGCTCGGTTCTCAACAACTGAGGCAGTAGAATGTTTTTAATTTTTTTTCAGTTGTTTTAGTTCCAAATCACACGTCCATTTTTCCAGACCGCAATTGGAAGGTATGCAATTTTGCTGTCTTGAGTATTAGAAACTTCTATAATTGCGTCGAGTAGAAAAACCATTGTCATCTTCATCTTTGGTGAAGGGTTTAAATCTGGCGAGGCCACCACTTCCACTATCAGGTATATTACTCACAAAAGCAGTTACGGCTTCAATAAACTCCTGCTTAACTATAAAACGCATATAAAAGACAATCCAGAAAAACAAATAATTTAGCTCATTGCAAAAGCATAGGAAAAGATTAGAACCATTTGTTAGCAGTTTCCAATAAATGAAGAAAAAGAGAGAGAGAGAAATACAAAAGGGGTAGTTGAATGTGCCAAGACGTTTAGTGTAGAGCACAATCGGAGCAACAACAGTAATAGAAAGCAACAACTACACAATATTTCTGGTGGTTATCATCTCTGCTCAAACCCACTACAATGATTGGTGTCACCAAGGAGCCACAATGCCTCTGCTGTCTTTTTCCCGTGTAGAATCTATCTCATAAGGCACTGACACGACCAAAAACAAAGAAATTTCATCCCAAGACAAAAACTTTTTAAGCTGTAGTAAAAGCCAAAAACCACTCACACCAGATTGGGTGCAGATAATGGTAGAGTCCCTCGCTGGTGACCTCAGAGATGGTGCTGCTGTAGTAGGAAACTCGCCGCCCAATCTCGCCGGAGAGAATCACAGCTCCTCGAACTCCTTTACTCGGAGCCGTCGCGCCACGTTGATGACGAGAGGGAGAAGGGAAAACTTTTGGAAAACCTGTTATGAAATGGAGAAGTAAAAAAAGTCGCCTGACACTCTGAAAAGGTGCATGTGCTTATGCTTCGGTCCTGCCACCAACCGAGATCGTAGCCACTTTATACATCGGTCTTGTAGTACCTGAAGTGATTGTGTAGGTGTTATGCTTCGGTTGGCTTTGAAACCGAGACCATAAACACTTTATACTTCTGTTCTTTGTGCATCCAAAGCCTATAAGTTCATCTTAATAACCAAATTTCCACCGTGTCTTTAAATGCTTCGGTTTCTATGAAACTGAAGCATATATGACGAGTTAGAAAAGCATTTTTTTACTAGTGCCTATTCCTATGTCTAGGTAATATTGCTTCCGAGAGAATTCCCCAGATTGTGATTTGTAAGATATCTCTTGATAACAATCCTAGGGAGAGAAGAGGAGAGTTGTCACATCCCCAAATCGTCCAACCCTAGGAGTACGAAATCTCCTGATACTTACAAATCATAAGATTTAAGCAACACATGTATAAAACATCACAAGCATTTGAGCAAAGAAGAATATCTCTAACAATCAATGAAAGAAGCATATATTAATAAAAAGAATCAATTCAAATACAAGAGAGTTTGGAGGTTACATCATTCCTCAACAACAAATAAGATTAGTTCTCCATCGTCATGGAGAAACTAGGTGTACAATGGAATGGAAGAGATAAAACCCTAGAAAAAGAAGACGAGAGCACTCACAGTCCCAAATTTGTCCCCAAAGGGGTGAAAAATGTGTTTCTGTTTTAAGCCATCAAAAGATACATTCTCTGATACGTCCAAGTCTTTAAACCGGTCCATGCTCAAAACAGATAATAAAGTTAGCAAAAAACTGGCCCAAAACACGCGTCGTCGGCGCTTAGTGCAAAAATGGGGCTAAGCGGTAGGTGCGTCACTCAAATGACGCTCAGTGGTGGCGCTCAGGCGCAAAACAGTGAAACTAGCGAAAAGTGTTAATGCCACTGCTGAGCGCAACTTTTCTGCACTCTGGTTGACTGGTTGACTTTTTGGGTTGATTGGTTGACTTTTTCTGGTTGACTGGTTGACTTTTCTGCACTACAGCTCCTTGATACTTCAATCCTTCTTTCAAATCATTCCAAAAACCTACAATGTCAAGGGAATTTAGTAATAAAATCATCAAGTATAACCTTAACTTCCTTATTCACAAAACTAAAGGCAAAACACGAGTCAAAGCAAGTTTCTAAGTTAAAAAGGGTGCATTTAGCATCAAAAATTAAGTATATAAATAACGGTTTTTCAACTGTTATCACAACCCCAAACTTGAAACTTTGCTTATCCTCAAGCAAAACTGTAACTTGGCTTACATAAAATAGATATACTACAACGGTCAAGCACATTAAAAAGCATTTTTCTCTAAGACATGTAAATCACTCATGTATGCTCATTATAGAAGATCAGTCAAGAAATAATGATGTCTTAGCAGATTAAGCTTCAATTATGGTGCTCACACAACAATGAATACACAACAGATGCAAAAAGATGATTGATCAATAACTAGACAAAGATGCTTCTCTTTAATGCATGGAACCATTCCTCACCAAATGCAGTGTTTCACTCAAGCACTCAAAAGTGTTTCACTCAAATTCAAAGGTGTATAGTGAGGTGTTGGTGTCTATTTCACTCTATTATCACAATGTCACCCATATCCACTTTGCCATTCATTTAAACACATCAAAACACATTCACAAGCAAGTTATCATCACAAGGACTTTCCATGGCTTGTAACGTGGTTGGGCTAAGAAGAACATTGGTTTTTCTGGATCACAAAATCCTTGAGTTAAGAGAGTCATTCACAAATTTCTCACTCAAGCACAATCTCTCTTTAAATAAACCAATCTCACTTTTCCCAACTTTCCCCTTTTTGACGTTGAGCTTTTCTTTCCTTTCATTCTATTTCTTTTTTCTTTTTTTTTTCATACTTTCTCAACACTTAGCTCAATGCATATTCTCTTTCCTTTTTTTTTCTTTTTCAAATTTCCCAACAACCCCAAACTTGAACCTTTATCAATACCATATAAATATTCTCAACTCAAATCAAGGTAAAGATTTCGAAAGGGATTTTTTCAAAAATTTAGGCTTAAGGTTCAAAGGATAGAACAAACATTGTTCTTTTGTTGGTTTTGAAAATTGCATTGGCTTATATGGGAGAAGAACAAATGGTCTTGATCATATGACACATCCAAGAAAATAGTTTAACAGAAAAATTTAGGCAAAATCAACTATGATTCCAAAGCAATAACATTCAATAATAAAACTCTGGAGCCCAACTTCTCACAGGTTAACTCAAAGGTTCCACAATTTAATATACATCATGCCAAGCATATCACTCACAATTGAAACCATGCATCTGTTTTAAAAAATTATGACAAACCACTATCTGTGCTTAATAGCTAATTCAAACATTAACTCAAGTCAACCATGCATTTTAAGTAGTAGAGCAACACAAGACAATATTACTCATCACAAAACAGTTCATCACATAATATCAATCATTGTAGAGCTATTCTTTCAACCAAGTTCATAGCTTATTGTTAAACCCCTAGCAAGTGTACCAGATCGTATCAAGTAATAAAAATCGGTAATCCCAATATCATTCTTCCCAGAGGACTCTTAAGGCCTCATCTTTCGTGTAAACTAATCGCTTAAGACTTGAGAAAAAGAAAATATCTTAAATGGTTTGAATGCAAAATAGAAATAAACATGCAAATGCAGGAATTCAATTGATTAAGAGAAACTATGAATGAATGAGGTTGTTGGGGTTTACAATTTCATCTTATCCACCCTCATATATCTACTCTTCTTATTTACTTTGCTTATTTATCATATTGCCATGCAAACTTTCTTGGTCTACCCGTAACCCAATCCCTTGGTGAAAAGAGCCTATTACTAATTACCGGCTTGCTATCCCTAGCCTCCCCTAGTAATTAATAATGCATGATAAGCGGAAGAAAAATACAATTGATCGTCCTATCCCTATCCCTAGGCAGTATTAACATAATCAAGGAATTCCCCCCAGTTCATGACATTATTGTACGTCCCCGTATCAATGAAGACAAACAACATCTACCAAATGAGTTAAACGGTAAAAGCATTAAATACAGGTAAAGAACCCAACAATTGATAAATCAAGCATATGCAAGCATATAAAGTAAACAAGAATTTGGATATATGAGAGTTTCAAAAGATTACATTGTTCCCCAACAATAAAGGGTTTAGTTCACCATAGTCATGGTGAAACTAGATGAAATATAATGGAAGAATCGAAAAGCAAACCTAGATTTGATAAAATGGAGCCTAAGCATCCAAGAAATCTCCTCCAAAGGTGTAAAGTTGCTATGGACGTTGTTCTCTGCCAAAAGAATTACATTTGGATTCGCACTAGGGCTATATATAAGCCAAAAGGATAACATAAAGATCTCAAAATCCAAAATATAAAAACAAACAACCGCCCAGGCGCCAAAATTGGCCGCTCAGCAGTTTGCCTCAACACACGCCACCGCCCAGGCGCCTAAAATGACCGCTGAGCGGTTTGCCTCTTATCGTCCTTGACGCTCAGTGTCGCCGCTTGGGCGCCAGACAGTAACTTTTCCTCTAACTAGGACGCTTAGCGGTGGAATTTACCGCTTGTGCGGTTCACAAACTCTTCTTTCCTTCCTTTTTCTCCTTCATTCCTGAGCCTATGACCTTCCTACTTCATTGCCATCTTCAATTTTCATCAAAAACCCTGCAAAACAATGCAAAACAAGCATAATATCTCTAGAAACAACTTTTGACTCTCATGTGACACAACTTAAGAGTTTTACTTGATTCTAAGCTCTTTTTAAGCTACAAAGGGTGTGATTTCATATCAAATTTATGCATGAAAATAACGGTTTTGAGACCGTTATCACTTATTAAAATCAAAATTCAAACAAGCATAAAAATAAAACAAATCCTGATATTATAGCATCCGTCAGTAGATGTTGTGTCTCATCGTCAACCCCTGATATAACAACATCCATTAATAGATACTGTCATCTGAAACTTCATCATCATAGCATCCATTAGTAGATGCTTTAACCTAGTAGCATTCATCAGTAAATGCTTTCAGTAACATCCATCAGTAGATGTCTAATTACATAGCATCCATTAGTAGATGCTAATCTTTCTTATCTTCATCGGCATCCATCAGTAGACACCAATCTTTCTCATCTTCCTCGGCATCCATCAGTAGATGCCTAATCAGCTAATATCCATAAGTAGATGTCTAGTCACCGTCCTCTTCCGTAGCAGCATCCATCATTACATGTTGCAATTCATCATCCTCATCATAACAACATCCATCAATAGGTTTTGAGAAGTATCCATCAGTAGATGTTGTTATAACTTCCATCAAAAGCAACATATAACCTAAAAACACTTATACACACAAAGAAAAATCACATCCAAATGACACAATTAAATCAATTAAAAAGAAAAAGTTAGAAACTGGGTTGCCTCCCGGCAAGCGCTTTTTTAATGTCACTAGCTTGAACCAATTAAGCTCAATCCATATTTTTGATGTTGGCGTTCTTCCTTCCTTCATGACACCAACAAAATCTTGGCAATTTTCTTGTCACCAACTTCATTCTTCTAGAATAAGGAGCCTCAATCTCAAGAACTCTGTTTGCTTTGATAGTCTTGACAACCCATAACCTAATCTTGAATTTCACTGGTGTGTCAGGTTTGGGTTCATCACTTTTTACATCAGGGTGTCGGTGAACCAATTCTCCTTTCTTATCTGGCTCCTAATTATCTTGTGCTCCTAGTACGAAGTTTATCCTGCATACCCTAAAGAACACTGCACTAGAGCACACAATTAGCCCAAACAAATAAAAATAGTAAATTTTTTTTTCAAAGAAAGATAAAGTCCAATCGGTTAAGAATCACAGAAATAGAATAGTTATACCACAAGTCCCCAACAACGGTGCCAAAAACTTGTTAAGACTCTGACAAGTGTACTGAATCGTATCAAGTAATATAAAATGGTAAGACCATGTATCGTTTTCCCAACAGATTCACGACACTAAACATTTGTACTTTTGCTTAACCAATTAAGACTATAAGAATAATATTTTGGGTTTTTTGAATGCAAAACAGTAAAAGTAAATATGCATGCAATTTAATCAATTGAGGCTAAATACAAAAGTGAATGAATGATGTTGATAATATGAGATGAATATGTTGTTAGGGTTTAGATTTTACCTAGTCACTTTCATGCGTAAACGAATTTCATCTTCTTCATTAATGTTAATGCCACTTTCTAATTTACTTTATACCCGATGTCTCGGAGAAGAAAGCCTATCCTTAATTACTAGTTTACAATGTCTTGTCTCCCTAGCAATTAATTTTGCATTACATTTGCACAAAAGCTTAAAGGAAACCAGTCCTCCTCTTCCTATGTCTAGGTAATATTGCTCTCGGGAGAATTCCCTAGATTGTGATTTGTAAGATATCTCTTGATAACAATCCTAGGGAGAGAAGAGGAGAGTTGTCACCTCCCCAAATCGTCCAACCCTAGGAGTATGAAATCTCCTAATACTTACAAATCATAAGATTTATGCAATACATGAATAAAACATCACAAGCATTTGAGCAAAGAAGAATATCTCTAACAATTAATGAAAGAAGCATATATTAATAACAAGAATCAATTCAAATACAAGAGAGTTTAGAGGTTACATCATTCCCCAGCAAAAAATAAGATTAGTTCTCCATCGTCATGGAGAAACTAGGTGTACAATGGAATGGAAGAGATAAAACCCTAGAAAGAGAAGAGGAGAGCTCTCACATCCCTAAATAATTTCCCAGAGGGGTGAAAAATGTGTTTCTGTGCTTAAGCCATCAAAAGATACATTCTCTGAGACGTCCAGGTCTTTAAATAGGGCAGAAAAATAACAGAAAACCGGTTCAGGCCCAAAACAGATCATAAAATTAGTAGAAAATTTGCCCAAAACACGCGTCACCAGCACTCAAATGACGCTCAACGGTGGCGTTCTGATGCGAAACAGAAGAAAACTAGCACTAAAATTGGCGCTCAACTGTTTTTCTTTTTTTTTCCTTCACTAATAGAAGACATTTTTTTGTTAATCATGAAGGCAAAGGGGAAAAGCAGAGGAAAATGTTAACACTTATGAATTTTAAGTAGTCCCTTTGAAAACCTATCCTACATAACTTCCACAACCAAATTCATGTTAACTTTGTACTTTGTTTTTCCTTCAATTCCCCCTTTAAACAAAGTCATTTCTTTGTTATCCATGAAGGCATGGTGGAAAACCAAAGCAAAATGTTAACAGTTATGAATTTCAAAAAATTCTCCATTGTTTTGCTTGCTTTTTTTTTTACTTCTTGTTTTTGGTTATATTGTATTCCATCATCTTTGGTGTTCAGTTTAGATGTTGTGTTTTGTAAAATGGGATTTATTTTTAAAATCCTCTAAGGCCTTTGCATCGAATGCACTCAATATCGACGTCAACTGTATAAATTTAAAATATTTTGAAGTTGTTTCCACCATAGGAAATCAGATAGCTCTGATTTCTAATGGTAGAAAACAACTCCAAGACAATTTAAAAAATGAATCATACCTTGTTAAATGATGAATTTGATCAAATTTTTTATATAATTATTTTAGTTCTCAAAATTGTTTCAGCATTAAACATATTGTGAACCATATTTCTTTTTCCTCGGCATTTCCCTTTTAGTAAGATAACTTAACCATTTCTGTACTATAAAAAGCATTTTTTTGTCTTCAATTTCAAAGGCCACCTTGGTATGAACTGAGGCCTGAATGCGGAACTTTCAAATTGAAGTCAGCAAATTCCAATTTGAAGAACAAACATGTTTCAAAATATAAGGAAAGGGAAAGGCCAATGAGATGAAAAACATGAATCCTAATATGTTCAATACGGAAACAGGAAGCAAGTCATTATGTGATATTCAAGCTATATTTATAGATGAACAATGACATACATCATGTAATTATGCAGACCATCTTATAGGAACGTCGAAGCCAAGCCTAATACAACGTTCAAACATCATTCAGTTAAAAAGATAATAAATATCGTTTGTTTTAGATAAGAACTAATTGACCCATAATGTCAAACCCTACGGATTTAGAGGTTATATTATAGGATTAAAAAGTAAAAATAAAAAAAAGAATAAAACATGCACAAATAAAACATGAATCCTAATATGTTCAATACGAAAACAAGAAGCAAGGCATTAAGTGAAATGCAAGCTATATTTATATATGAACCAATTACGTACATTAGATCGTGTAATTATGCTCACTTGAATTAACGTCAAATCCTCGCCGACTTTGACGTTCAAACATCATTCACTGAAAAAGTAAAAAGTCTCTTTGGATACTGATAATAACTACTTCTAACGAAAAATACGTCGAGGATCTATGAGTCTTGCACGTTAAAGGGAGAGTTTAAAAGAAAAAAAGAAGAAATAATAAAAAATGAGCGACCTTTAGCTTCTCGATGAAGATTAAAATGTCGTAGCCCCAGCGAATTCGTCGTAATATTGGTGCTCTGGTCCCAACCACTCCAATGCTCTTCACGTTGATGCCCGTAACGTCTATGCCCCCAGAGGCTTCGATGTTTGATTGAAAGAAAAATGAAATATAAAGGAAGTAACAGAAGAAATAAGCTAACTGATTTTGATTTCATTTGAAGTTGTACCATTTAAAAAGCTACCCTACATACCTTCCCTAACCAAATTCATGTTAACTTTTTTCCTTTGGTGTCCCATTATTCATTCACTAAACAAAGACATATCATTGTTATCCATGAAGGCATCGTGGAATACCAGAGGAAAATGTTAACACTTATGAATTTCAAAAACATTCTCCATCGTTTTACTTTTTTCTTTTTTTATTTACTTCCTGTTTTTTGTTATAATGTATTCCATCATCTTTGGTCTTCATTTTAGATGTTGTGTTTTGTAAAAGGGGATTTCTTTTTGAAATCCTCCAACATATAGGACTTCGGTGATCTAAAAAAAAAGACGTCCCTCGAGGCCTTTACATCGTCGAATGTATCATACCTTGTTAAATGATGAAGTTGAACAACTTTTTTTTATATAATTATTTTAGTTCTCAAAATTGTTTCAGCATTAAACATATTGTGAAATAAAAAACATGAATCCTAATATGTTCAATATGGAAACAGGAAGCAAGGGATTATGTGAAATGCAAGTTATATTTATATATGAACCGATGACGTACATCATGTAATAATGCTTAGTAACTGACTGCAACCATCTTTTTTGAATGTTGAAGCCCTGCCGAATTGGACGTTTAAACATCAATCAGAGAAAAAGTAATAATTCTCATTTGATTCATATAAGAACATATTGACATCCCGCCCCCCATAAATTGTGTACTTTTCAATTATCGAGGTGAGATTTGGATGGATCGAAGTTAAAAAGTTTGATGTGCCCCTCTATATTTATATAATTCCACTTTCAACTTTGCTAAGTTAATATAATCGATTCTAAATAATAGGGAATCAATTCAAAACGTTATAAATTAAGTAGTGAAAATGAGCTTTTAATGATTATTTATGGTGACATTAGTAACAACGTGGTTGGATATTGATCACACCTTTGTTAAAATATTAAAAAGCATAGAAATAATGCATGAGATAGTTCAGATTATTTTTTCTAATAATGTTAATCATAGTATTTTTTTGATATCATAATCATTTATAATAATAACCTATTATAACTATTAAAATTTTCAAAGTAATTTATTTGAATGTGACCAAATTTTTGGTCTAAGAGTTCGTTTGAATTTTTATCGTCGTCGTCGACTTTTTAAATTTGACTTTTTATAACCTCTTATATAGTTAACATATCATGGTCCTTAACAAAATTTTGGTTGTGGTTGAATTCTGCCTAATTTCTATCATGACCTGGCCTAGCCATCTCGACTATTTGCTGGGACTGGAGGTTGATAACACAGAGATGGAGATGCCACAATCTAGCAGATTGATAAGTAAAGGAAGAATCGCCACAAAGATGTTAATCTTTATAAGAATTAGAGTTCTAAACCAATAACCAAGAGAATCCTCTCTCAAAAATGAAAATGCATATTATGACTTCCAAAGTGGCTACATATGTATTTGTTGCCCCTACATATAGGTATAAATGTTTAAGGCACCTAAGAATGACTAAAATAAATTCCAATGACATTGGGTCGATGTTAAACCCCTGGCAAGTGTACCAGATCGTATCAAGTAATAATAATCGGTAATCCCAATATCGTTCTTCCCAGAGGACTCTTAAGGCCTTATCTTTCGTGTAAACTAATCGTTTAAGACTTGAGTAAAAGAAAATAATTTGAATTGTTTGAATGCAAAACAGAAATAAACATGCAAATGCAAGAATTCAATTGACTAAGAGAAACTATGAATGAATGAGGTTGTTGGGGGTTACAATTTCATCTTATCCGCCCTCATATATCTACTCTTCTTATTTACTTTGCTTATTTATCATATTGCCATGCAAACTTTCTTGGTCTACCCTTAACCCAATCCCTTGGTGAAAAGAGCCTATTACTAATTACCGGCTTACTATCCCTAGCCTCCCCTAGTAACTAATAATGCATAATAAGCGGAAGCAAAATACAATTGATCGTCCTACCCCTATCCCTAGGCTGTATTAACATAATCAAGGAATTCTCCCAAGTTCATGACATTACTGTACGTCCCCGTATCAATAAAGACAAACAACATCTACCGAATGAGTTAAACAGTAAAAGCATTAAGCAAAGGTAAAGAACCCAAGAATTGATAAATCAAGCATATGCAAGCATATAAAGTAAACAAGAATTTCAATATATGAGAGTTTCAAAAGATTGCATTATTCCCCAACAACTAAGGGTTTAGTTCCCCATAATCATGGTGAAACTAGATGAACTAAATGGAAGAATGGAAAAGCAAACCCTAGAATTGATAAAGTGCAGCCTAAGCATCCAAGAAATCTCCTCCAAAGGTGTAGAACTGTTGTGGACATTGTTCTCTGCCAAAAGAATTAAATTTGGATTCACACTAAGGCTATATATAAGCCAAAAAGATAACAGAAAGATCTCAGAATCCAAAATATAAAAACAGACAACCGCCCAGGCGCCTAAAATGACCGTTGAGCGGTTTGCCTCAACACACGCCACCGCCCAGGCGCGTAAAATGACCGCTGAGCGGTTTGCCTCTTGTCGCTCTGGACGCTCAGTGTCACCGCTTGGGCGCCAAACAACAACTTTTCCTTGCACTAGGACGCTCAGCGGTGGAATTTACCGCTGAGCAGTTCACAGGCTCTTCTTTTCTTCCTTTTTCTCCTTCATTCTTGAGTCTATAACCTTCCTACTTCATTGCCATCTTCAATTTTCATCAAAAACCCTGCAAAACAATGCAAAACAAGCATAATATCTCTAAAAACAACTTTTGACTCTCATGTAACACAACTTAAGAGTTTTACTTGATTCTAAGCTCATTTTAAGCTACAAAGGGTGTGATTTAATATCAAATTTATGCATGAAAATAACGGTTTTGAGACCGTTATCACAATCCCAAACTTAAAACTTTGCTTGTCCTCAAGCAAAACAAAACAAGACTTGGCCTTCCAATTTTTCATCAAATAGTTCTACACTTTTCAAAACCCTTTTCTTCATGACAAGTTATTTACCAATTCAGATTTTCAGTGGAATCATACCAAAATGCAAGCATGCTTTCAATCCAATCTAGTTCACCTACTTCAATATTTCCCAACAGATGTTTTATTCATGAACGATCAATCCACTAAGCATAGATGTAAACCTGGATTTCAACAATTCTTACCAAGCAAGTGTTTCACTCAATCACTCAAGTGTTTAAGGAATCACTCCACTCTTTACTATTCACATGCCACATAAAACAATATTGCCATGTATCTAAAACAATAAAAATCCTTACATGCAAATACCATCACAAGGACTTTTCCAAGGCTTGTAATGAGGCTAGGCTATCAAGAAAATTTGGTTTTTCGAGATTGCAAAATCCTTGAGTTAAGAGTGCTATTTCATCATTGAAAAGGTTCAAGTTTAAACTCTCTCTATCACCAAACTCCTTTATTCCCAACTTCTTCCCTTTTTATCAATTTTGCATTGAGTTCCTTTTTCATGCTTTTACTTTTTCCTTTTTTTCTTTACTCATGCATTTTTCTTTTCAATACTTGAACTCAATGTTCTTCTTTTCCCTTTCAATTTTCCCCATACAACCCCAAACTTGAACCTTTTCATCACATAAGATTATTCTCAACCCTACTCAAGATAAATAATTTCAAATCAAAGGTTCTCATCCTGTTTAAGGCCAAGGTTCAAAAAGGGTATAAAATTTTAAACTTCTTGGGTGAAATTTTGGCTAGATAAGGGCTTCTGAACATGGCCTTGATCATATAACATAAGCATGCAAATCAATCAATTATCAAGACTAAGGCAATATCATTCATGATTTCCTGTGAACAATAGATATATCAGTAAGAACTCTGGAGCTCACACACATGCTTTCTCACACATCATTCATTTATCCTGCTTAGCATTACAATCACAATCATGAACCATAATACATCTGTTCATATAATTAGTAAATCATTTAACTGGATATCAACACACATACATTCTCAGTCAACCACATTAAATCATTATCAAATAATTGTCATGCATTTTAATACTACCATCAGAACCATTGTACAAGCCAAGCATAGACACAAAATAAAAGTTCAACCTATTCTACAAATTCAAAGTACAAAAGAAAAAGAAAAATCCCTGTCTAAGTACTGGCATCCATCAGTAGATGCTCTCAACACAAGTCCTCATCTGAGTCCTCCTGGTCTCCATCATCAGCATCTTCAAAATTCTCTTCATTGTCATCATCCATATCTGGTGCTTCAGCTGCTCCAGCCTTGCTGCCCTGTGCTTGCTCCTGAGGCCAGGCCATATCTTCATGGAACTCGTCCATAGTCCACATGTGCGCTGGTGGTTGCTGATACAACCCTACTATCATCTCAACAGTGGCTATCTGTCCTCTGCGAAGAGCCTCCATCCTAGCCTCTATCATGGACATATACATGTCCCTCATCTGGAATGGCTCGGCATGATGTGCCGGTGCATCTGTAGGTATATGCTCCTGTTGTGCCGCTGCTCTCCTAGGACGTCTTCTAGGTGCTCCAGCTGCCTCCTCTTCCTCACAATACTGTTGATAATAAGCAGCATCTATGGCCTTCCTAGACCTCTCATATGGTGGAACTGTAGTGTCCACCCCAGCCTGCTGACACAAAAAGGTGATCAAGGACGGATGTCCCAACGATGTCCTACTACTCACAATAGTAGCGCAGCTCTGAATCTCGTCAGCAATGAATTTCCCGATGTTTACATCCAACTGCCTCAACATCCAGTAAATGAAGATGATCCGATGCATGGTGATGTCGGAAACATGTGAGCACGGCTGAATGTTGGCATGAGTGAATGCCATCCAGTATTTTGCCAAAGGCGTCAAATCTGCTCTTTTTATGTTGACGGGCAATCCATTAGGGTTGTTCTGAAAATGCCTTCCAGGAAGGCACATAACCCTTTCAATATCTGCTATATCTTTGAACCCCCCAACAAGTGCTACATACTGGCACTGTTCACCTGGCCATTCAGTGCCCAAAAAGCTATTAATAGTGTTAGAGTCATACCTGATGATCTGTCCCCTCACATAGCTCATATATCTCCCAGCATCAACTCCTCCTCTAGGTAAAGCATTAGCATAGAATTCCTTCACTAATTCAATGCTGGCAGGTGCAGGATATGTAGCCAACCTCTCCCAATATCTCCTCATGATTTCTGCTCCAAATTCAGGAGCCAAATTTGGGATAAAAGTGGCCTTCCTCTCCATCAATAATATCCTCTCCTACACAGTCAAAAAATGTTCCTCATGTTTCCTGGAGAGGAACCTAAGCGAATAAAATCTTCTTTGCCTCTCAGGTTCCTTCCTTTTGTTACCAAGAGTTTTCACCCTTCTTGATGATTATGTCATTTCTGCATAAAATTCAAAATTCCACATAGATACATCATTAGAGGTTAGTATATCATCAATTAAATTCCAAACTGATCACATCCAACACTGAGAGAAAAACAGGGTCCCTTAGTGTCCTTGCATCAAAAATCAAGCATCCAACAAAATCTGCAGCAAATCGCCCAGGCGCCATAGTTGGCCGCTTAGCGGTTCGCTTCAAGCTGCACCACCGCTCAGCGTCAAAGGAGACCGCTCAGCGGTGGTGACTAGGTATTCTTAAAAACCTTTTTAAAATCGCCCTATTCTCCATTCTAACACTAATTTCATCAATCCAGACAAAAATCATGCAGTTCAATCGGTTCAAACAGTTCCTATTTCATCAACTCATGCATAGAACTGAAAAGCCCTAATTTATCATGTTCCTACGCATGTTCTTCATCAAATTCAAATTTAGAAACCCTAAGAATGAAATTGCACAACTTACTTGAATGGAGAAACTAGATGTTTGCTAACATCCTTTTAATTGATGACGAATGCCTCTTAAGTGTACAATCCCTTAACAAAAACCCCAAACTTTTACAAGACAATGATAGAAAAATGAGATTTTTGTGAGTGGGTGATGAGAAAAAGTGGGGAAATCCATTTGGAAAACCTTTGAAAGTGAATTTGGGTGCTAGGGTTCACAGAGAACGCTTGGGCAAGCTTCAAAGAGAGTTTTCCAAAAGTGCAGAACCCCAAAAATGCTGAGCTTTTAAAAGCCCAAGCGCAGTCTGCGCCGCCACCGCTCAGCGGTAAATATACACCGCTCAGCGGTGGGCAGGAAAAAAAATTTTCTCTCTTCTTTGCTTGCTTTTGCATAATTCCACCCTTTTACACCTGATTTTAACCTTCAATTTTTCAATTTCATGCCTTTCCCCTCTCAGATGCTCATGCAAACATATAATGACCTTAAGACAAAATATTTTAAAAAAAATAACAAATAATCAACTGGGTTGCCTCCCAGGTAGCGCTTGTTTAACGTCACTAGCCTGACCCAAACCTGCTTAGCACTTAGCTTAGCACTTACCAGTAAGTGCAAATCCTTCCAACACCCATCAGTAGGTGTACTTCCTGTATCCTTCAGTGGATACATAAAAATTTAGCATCCCTCAGTAGATGCTACCCAAAATTGTTTAAATATCAAACTAATTTAGATCAAATAAAACTAATATATTACAACAACTGGGATGATCCCCACCCATCAATAGGTGTTGATAACCCCCTTGCTTGATATTCTTTTCTTTTTCTTCTTCCTGCTGAATTCCTTCATAAAATTGAGAACACCAAGCACATGTTTCCATGTTTCAATTATAGGAGCTTTGATCTCCAATCTCTTGAAGATCTCCCTAAAGCACTTCACTTTCTTTTTCCTCTTATTATATTTCTTTTGAGGAAGGGGTTTTTCATATGATCTTTTCTTCTTTCCTCTCTTCCTCTTTTTCTCAATCTTTCCCTTCAACTTTCTCTTTTTCTCTTTTCTTCTATTTCTCTTTCTTTTCACCATTTTTCTTTTTTTTTCTTTTCTTTCAACTACTTCCTTTTCCTTATCATTATCTCTATCTCCCTCACTCAACCTTTCTATTTCTATCTCTTCTTTCTCTATTTTTTTCTCATTTTTCTCTATCCTTTCCTCCTCAACAACCTTTTCTGTTTCTATTTCTTATATCTTTTCCTCTTTTATCTCGTCATCAACATTATCACTTTCAAAACTAGTGGTCTGGCATTCCTTCCTAGGATTAACCTCAGTATTAACCCTAGAATTCAATATTTCATTGGATTGACGAATTTGTATCTCCAACCTTTTATTCCTTGCTTCATTCTCTTCTGTAGAGGAGAGAGTAATTTGGATAAGTCGTTCCAATGTCTCATCCACTTAGTTGATTTGTTCTTTCAAACCAGACACATGTTGGCCTAATAGTAATTGTTGATGTGGATCTCCTGCCTCTCCATTCCAACTTTGATCCATGCATTGTAAATTAAGAAAAGCAAATGAAGTGTTAATGATTATTTATGGTGACATTAATTACAACGTTGTTGGATATTCATCACATGTTTGTTAAAATACTAAAAAATAAAGAAATAATGCATGGGAGGGTCAAATTTGTTTTCTAATGATGTTAGTCATAGAATTTTTTAAAGCTTAATCATTTATACTAATTATTTATTATTAAATTTTTCAAAGTAATTTATTTGAATGTGGTCGAATTCTGCCAAATTTCTATCATGACCTAGCCTATTCGTCTCAACAACTGGATATTCTTACGAAGAAGATTTCTCATTTACCAAAGGAGTAGCAGAATGTCTCACAAGTTCAATAACAACTTTGTTAGCTATGTGGTGGAGATCATATCAATGGTCAATGTGTTATGTCAGATACCCAAGACGAAGTCAACTTTGTGGGTCATCAGTTCCATCCAGCTGATTACAACCAAGGATGGAAACCTCACCTAAGCATGGGTCAACGACAATCTGGGCAAGCTGGGCAACTTATTTTATTTCCTATATTATTCTTCAAGAGATAGCCCTCTATCATACCTTTTGCTTGGGTCAGCCCATCCCGACCTTTGGCTCAGGCCAACCCGTTTCGACCTTCAACTTATGTTAGTCTATCTCGACCTTTAGTCTAAATCAACCCATCCCAACTTTCATTTTGGGTCAAACGATCTCAACCATTAGTCAAACTTAACCTGCCTTAATCTTTGACCTAACCCATTCTGTCTTAATTTTTCCCCAGATCAGTTTGTCTTGACCTTTAATCCACGACGAGTCTTGGACTTCGATACACCCTGACTATTCTTGATACACGCTATCTCTGCTCGATCTTTGGCTTGGTTTAATGCATCTGAGTTGTTAACTTGTCTCAATATTGTTTTCTAACTGACAATATCTTATTTTTTGTCCACAATAATCTATCCTAAAATTAACATACACCAAGAAAGAGACATTGAAGACTTGATTTATGTTTTATCATACATATCAGTTGAAAATAAGACTTATTATTCTTATACCCTCTATTTGTAATAATCTAGTTCTCCTAAAAAGGGAAAAAGGGAAACTAGGAAAACTAGGAAAAAATAAAATATTACGTATCTATTTCCTCTAATTAGGAAGATTCTAAAGATATTATCTCAAATTACAACACTCCCCCTCAAGTTGGTAAATGAATATCAATCATTCCCAACTTGCCTACAAGATCTTGAAATCTACCCGGAGGAAGCCCTTTTGTAAAAATATCTGCTATTTGAAGTTCTGTAGGAACATGAGTTGTACTCACAAAGCCTCTGTCAAGATTATCTTTGATGAAATGTCTGTCAATTTCAATGTGTTTGGTTCTGTCATGCTGTACTCGGTTATGATCTATGCTCATAGCAAACTTATTGTCACAATGTACTTACACTGAGTGCTCCACTTTGACTTTAAGATCATCCAAAATGATTTTCATCCAGAGTCCTTCACACATTCCTTGAGCAAGGGCTCGAAACTCAGCTTCGGCACTAGAACGGGATACTCTATCTTGCTTTTTGCTTCTCCATGTTACCAAACTATCAATAAGAAATACATAATACCCAAAAGTAGATTTTATGTCAGTAATAGAACCTACATAGTCAACATCAGTATATATCTTCATAGTCAATGTGTCTTCCCTTTTGAATAATAGCCCCTTTCCTGGACTTGACTTCAAGTATTGGAGAATTTTGTCAACTGCTTGCATGTGTGTCTCTCTTGGATCATGCATAAATTGGCTCACTACATTAACTGCATAAGCAATGTCTGGTCTTGTGTGTGATAGACATATCAATTTTCCCACCAATCTCTGATATTGGGCCTTCTCTACAGGAGCATTTTCTTCACTTCCAATTCTGTGATTCTGTTCTACAGGAACAGTTGAGGTTCTACATCCCAACTTTCCTGTTTCTTTGAGAAGATCAAGTACATATTTCCTTTGGGAGATGAAAATTCCATTCTTGGAGTAGGCCACCTCTATTCCAAGAAAATATTTGAGTTTTCCTAAGTCTTTCATTTCAAATTGAGCTGCCAATTTTTCTTTTAATGCCAATTTTTCTGTTTCATCATCTCCTGCAATAATCATATCATCCATAGAGACAAGCAATAGAGTGAGTTTACCTATAGAAGAGTTCTTTATGAATATAGTATGATCTCCTTGGCTTTGTCTGTATCCCAAGGAAACCATTGCTTTTTTAAATCTTCCAAACCATGCTCTAGGGGATTGCTTAAGACCATACAATGCTTTCTTCAGGAGGCATACCTTGTTTCTTTCATTTTCCACTTCAAAACTTGGGGGAATCTCCATGTACACTTCCTCATCTAGATCTCCATGAAGAAAGGCATTCTTCCCATCCAAAACGGGTAGCCAAAGCGAGAACAACTCAAACTATATTCATCTTTGCCATTGGGGCAAATGTCTCCTCATAATCAATCCCATATGTTTGGGTATATCCTTTTGCCAAAAATCTAGCTTTATATCTTTCTATTGTCCTATCTGCCTTATGTTTCACTGTGAATATCCATCTACACCCTACTGCCTTCTTGTCTCTTGGCTTATCAACAATCTCCCAAGTTGAATTTCTTTCTAATGCATTCATCTCTTCTTTCATGTCTTGATTCCAATGTTCAAGTTTCATGGCCTCCTGGATTGAGGTAGGAATTTTGTGGCATCAATGGCAACAGTAAAACTTTTGTGCTTATCAAAGACATTGTTAGTGCAAACATACTGTGAAATAGGATATTTAGCACATATCTTCTTCCGTTTCTCAATGCAATGGGTAAATCCTCAATAATACTTACCTCCTACTCATTGATATCTTCAGGGATCCTCACCTCCGGATTAGACAGTTTTTCTTGCTCGAGAGTCGAAGTGGGTTGTTCTCTTCTTTCATATTTTTTGCCAAAAAATTTGTCTTCCTCTTCTTCCTCATTGTGGACTATGGTAGCTTCATTGCTCAGGTCTTGGGCATCCTACAAAGGCAAACATGGTAATGACAAGGAGAGTTCATCCACTTCAAGTGCTTTCTCCCCTTGAAGTGGTGGACTAACATAAAAGGATTTTGTTTCATGAAAGGTGACATCCATGGTGATAAAGACGCGAAGACTCTGAGGATGATAACATTTGTACCCTTTTTTATTAGAAGGATACCCAATACAGACACATTTAAGAGCTCTGGGATCTAATTTACCACGGTTAGGAGGGTGAAAGTGAACAAAAACAACACATCCAAAGATTCGACTAGGTAGACTCGTTATTAGGGAAGAAGAAAGAACAAAAGACAATAGAGACTCTATAGGACTAATGTCATTTAAGATACGAGTGGGTAATTGATAACGGTTTAAAACACCATTATTTGTGATGTAATTTTGATACTAAAAACACCTTTTTTCACTTAGAAACTTGCTTGGACTCATACCTTTTCAATAAATTGTGTAAATAAGAGAGTTGAGGTTGATTTTAATGATTTTATGACTAATTTCCCCTATTTTGACATAGTTTGAAGTAATAATGGAAGAGGAGATGAAAACCCAAGAAGATGGAGCTCAAAACAGCTCAAAAAGGCACCAGAAGGAGGGAAAACACGAAGCCCGGGCGACCAGAAGCGAAGCTTAAGCGAGCTGTATTGACGTCAGTCGCCTGGGCGAGAATCTAGCTCGCCTGGGCGACGAGGCCGCGTAGCTTGGGCGACCATATTCGTAATCTAAACTACTAAATTAAAATATAACTAATTCTAAATTGTCCATGTGAAGAGTCTTTAATTAATTGATGTCCTTCCTAATGTCCCAAAATATATTTCCAAATTTTTCCCTGCAATCAATAATGCAAATAATTAGCTCAAAATATTCAAATTAATTAAAATTAGAATTTCCGGTCAAATTAAGCACAATTAGCAAAAACGCAAAAATACCAGACATTTAAGCACAATTCCCTGATTAATTCTAGCACAATAAACTAAGTGAAGTTAAGAAAATATTGACCCATCAAAATAGACCACACTTAGTCTTTTGCACTCTTGGGAAAAATCAAGACGCAAATTAGGGAAGTGACACAGACTCACCACACACAAAAAAAGACTCACAATGAAAGAAACAAAATTACACAATTCTCAAGGAATCTGGACAAAGAAAGGAAGTAGACAGTATCCAACACAGAATTAGAGAAAGCAAATACTCATGAAGTCATCCAAGCAATTCCAAGCATGGCAAAATGATCAGTTAGCTCAAGAGGTGAATCAAAAGTAACAGAACCTCACAGATGCACTATCAGTGTTTCTCTCAAGTGTCTAGGGTAAACAATGTCAACTCAATGAACTCAAGAAAGCAAGCACAAAAAAACTTGGCAAACCTTTGATATCAACAGTTAAAAACATATGCATGTTCAAATCAAAAGGTCTTTTATGAATGTAATGGGGCCAAGGACAAGGGAGGATAAATATGGATAAGAAGCTACAAACCAAAAGAAATAGCGGAGCAATGGGGAACAAGTGTAAACACACTCAAATCACACCCAAAACCTCAAATTCAATCCTCTTCTTGACTCCATTATTCACACATTTTTTTTATTTTTCTCATTTTTCTGTTTTTTTTTTTTTATTTCTCATCTTGTCTCTTTTCTTTTCTTTCTTTTCAGAACACACTTCAAGAGACAAGATACACGACATATTGACAAAAATAAAAACAAGCAGAGTCTAGCCAGTTCATCTGAATCCCCCGGGAGACCACACTTGTTCCCAAAACACTTCCAAAGCTCCAAAATTCCCTAAGGTTAAGGTAATCATGGTTTTTCACTTAGGGCTAGTGGATGAGCTTCAAAACAAAGAAATGGGGAAAGTATAGGCTCAAAAAGGGTTATCAATGGATCACAACAAGGTAGGCTCATCTGGCTAGAGAGGCTCAACAACAAAACTGCCTTTATCACTTCCAAACATGCATACCAATCAAGAATCATCAAAAAGAGTAAAGCCAAGGCATATGTGCAAGCAATCAAGGGACATATCACACACAAGAAAGAATATCAAGTGGCTCAATTCTCACGCAGGGTATTTCTGTCACAATCAATCACCCTCTCAAACATCATAATCATCTTTCAAGCAGAGAAAAGCAAGGATTTCAAACAGATCAGAGTATCAATGAAGTGAAGGAAAAACTGACAGCCTAAACAAAGTCCAGAAATCAAGAAAGACATGCAAAACTGTACACAAGACACAACAAAAACTACCCAGAAAACAAAAAATTTAACACCTAGAAAAGAAAAAAATTTAACGCAGAAAACTAAAACTAACAAAGAAAAATCAAAATCTCCCCCAATAGACCACACTTAAACTACACAGTGTCCTCAATGTGTCACAAGGATAAGATCACAATCATAATAGTCAACAGATCAAGGACAAGGGCAATAAAAGCGGGAAAGGGAGGAGAAGGGAAAAGGAAAACTCCCCTGGTCATGATGACAGTTGCCAATTTTGGACTTGGAGGGAGATGTCTTCCACCATTGGATTCAGCAAGGAAGTCTTGAGGAGGAACTGCTTCATTCTCCAAATTTGATCAAGCAAGGAGATGTCCTCCACAGTTGGATCTAAGAAGTAGTGATTGTTGATGAGCAGGTTCAGCTTATGCCTATTAACCTTCAAACTGTTGTGTATATTGGCACCCTTGTCTTCCACCGTGGGTGTGTGTTGATCAAATTCATATGTACCTCCTGCAACATGGTTAGTGCAATGTGGTTCCAAAGAAATAATATGCAGAGGTATAACACCCAATCCCAGTATAACAGGCTGAACATCAGATAAACCCTCAGAACATGAATCACTTTCAAATATAGAAACAATATCAACAACAATCTCAGATTCATGTTCAGTGCATGGAGAATAAACATTCAAATGTGATATCAAACAGTGGTTCTCATCATGCAGAGAGGTAGAATGTAAATCATGGTCATCAACATCATAATCATCAACATACCCATCATTAGCATAATCATCAAAAACAGAATCTATCTCAGGTATGTTTACCTCCACTTCCCTGGATGTGGCTAAAGTGGTGGAAGGTGAAGTCGGTCTACCTATCTCAAAAGTGGTGCTTACATCTGCCTAGTCCTCCAATTCTTCATTAGTCTCCTTAGGTGCAAGAGTAGGGACATAGGAGGGTGGGAAAGTAGGTGGCGTAGTAGTAAGCCCATGACTTTGCTCCCCATCTCCTATGTGGATGACATCAACATCATCTGGAAGTTGAACAGCCTGAAATGGTGATTCCTCTGAAACATAAGACTGTTCCTCAGTGATCTGAGTGGCCATCTGCCCCATCTAATCAGTCAAACTCTGAATGGAAGCTCTGGTCTCTTGCTGGAACTGAATGTTCTCTTTCTGAAACTGCATGTTCTGCATGGCTATTAGCCTCAGTAACTCCTTCAATGAAGGCTCAAAAGTAGTGGAAGGATGAGGAGTTGCTTGGGCAGGCTCATGAAACTGCAGCTGTTGTGGTTCCTGGACTGGTGGAGGCATACAAGCATTCTGGAATGGTGGTTCTTGATATTGATGTTGAGTAGG